>CM029532.1:18145953-18270953 GCA_017141395.1 Laodelphax striatellus | reverse complement strand
AAGTGCTTTATGATTGAAAGTTTTAAAACTGTCTAATATTAATCTAAAGATATCGGATTTGATAATCTAGTCAGAGAAATGCTGCACTAAATACGTTTTGGGAATGTAGGTAAATGAAGCGGGAGTTTTGATAGGTTTTGCAGATTTTATCTTGTCTTACATTGAAGGGCGAATCTTCTCTTTGGATTATGGGATATTGTCATCTTTTCCCTACTTTATTCTCGGAAGACTCAGGTGGTATTCTAAAGCTTTTCTCCTGAATTGGATTACGTGAAATGGAATTCGAGTTGAACGTACTTTTATTAAAGCGAAAAAATGTATCTTATATCATACTAAGGTGTTCCTACAAAATCGGTTTTGTGGTTTCTCCTCTTCTCAATATTCATTAATTTGATAATTTTTCCTTCAAGTTTGGCTTTCGATAAAATAGTAATTTATTGGATGAATTTTTTAATGCAATGTACCATGTGCAACATTAAAAATTCATTTTGAATTGATTAATATTTCCTATTAAATTGAATACTAGAAATTTTGAACATTGATAACTTTTTCATAATTTTAGAATAGCCTTGAAGCAATTTATTATTCAGTGTTACTCATAGATTGCAGATACTGTAATATTGAAATGCGTTGCAGATTCGTTAGCTTATGAAAACTCTCAATCTTTCAACATTTCTTTTATCAATTTCGATACGTCTTAGGCCTTATCAAAAAAGTTTATTGACTCTGCAGTGAAGCATTTTCTGCAGTATAAACTCAGCCTCTCCAACATAGTGCTTCTAGTGCGCTCAATGGTGGCTTCATCCATCAAAAGGCTCCCCAGTAGGAAACAACATATTCTTTTATTGAGGGAATGCAGTTGATGGGTACTACTACAGCCAGTGCACAGTTTCGTATCGGATCGGACATTCTTGAGAAGAGAAGGCAGCCTGCTCGTTATGTAGGGAGACTGGAGGTGGAAAATCTTTTCTGACTATGTCGACAACGGTGGCTTCCAATAAAATGTCGTCAAAAACTATAAATATACCGTGTACAAATATACGTATAATGCACGTTGTTGGTGGCGGTGGGTTGTGGTGTAATGCAGTATAAGCACAGTGTAGCCGGCTAACGTTCTGTTCAGTTGAATCGGAAGCATTTTCGTTTTGTGCCTCGGAACAAGGGGTGGGTGTGGATGGGGGGTATATGCGCCGAGATTGGCGAGAACGCGTTGTGACGTCAGAGGCGTCGATCGATGCTCAACCTCCCTCGAAACAAAACCCCTCCACCCTCCCATTTCAACCCACCCTCTACCGGGAAACCTTCATCCTTTCACTGCAAGGCCGGTCTCTCTCTCCTACACTTCCATAATAAACTACACCTACCCTCTCAAATACACTCACACACAGTGCAGGCTGTGTACGTGTTCGCTTTTCCTTACGTTTAAATATTAATATCTACTTCTTATCCCGCTTTTATCATCATGTCCCTCATCTCTTCAGTCAGATGCCATTGCAATGATGACGGTGTGAAAATCACTTCTTTTTTTCCACAGTTTCTATCATCATTCCACTCTGTTTTACGTTACCCTACCATGATTTGTGTGTGTATTTGTTGCTCTATACACATGAGTGTAGATCAGGGAATCCCGCTACTATCTATGTATGAGTGAGTTTGTTGGTCTGTACTTGCGTATACCAATGTATGGGTGTATGTGTGTGGGTTTGCTGCATTGTACACGTTGTAGATTTGGGGAATCTGGCTACCTATGTCCAACAGCCCCCAACGGTGTACCGTACAGCATGATTTAGCACTGCATCTGACCGTTGGCTAGCTGGCTACCTGCCTTCTAGCAATTAGTTGGGTTGCCATCTTCTGACAGGTGCATGTATGAGTTGGCTACTAATTACTGTTTACTGCTTTCGACATTAGGTGAATGAGTTGACATGGCATGGTTGAAAATTGTGAACAATTTTGCTAAATTTGCTTCATTTCACACTGTTGATCTGCTTTCCACTCAGAAGTGAACTTGAATCCAAAGTCAAAAAATAAATTTAACTGATGTACCTTAATGAAACTAAACTTATGTATATGAGTTTGCTGTAAGTAAATCATTACAATTGAGTAGGCCTATAATTTCCATCATAGTCATATAGTCTGATATTATCCTAGTCATCCAATCGAAAAAGTCTAAAATACTTGTATATTGTACAAATTTTATTTAATCAAATCTATACTGTATACAAGTCAGTTAACTGATTCAGGAAAACGATATAGTTGGCTACTGCAGATACAGCATAAAATTAGTCCATCATTTATCCTGTATTTCCTTCTTTTAGTATTGTGGTTGGTTGTAGGCGATTTTTACAGGATTGTGACTATCTGGGTTGAAAGAAAGAGAAGTGTGTCTCTTGAGAGGGTTACTCAAGTATAAAATGTAAATATGTACTATACCTGTTACGAATTGTGTGATAATATGTGTAAAATTTGGATTTCTTATCAATTCAACATGAAATTTTTTCATTTTGCACCATTAAGATCGAGATAGTCATCAAAAGAAACAACCAAAGCATTCAAAGTTCGTCTTGTATTCACAGTGAATTGTGGTTTGATTGTTATAATGTCCATGTCGATAGCAGGAAGTCCTTATTGCTGGTCAACCAAGCTGAGGGGAAAAAGCTTGCCACGCTAGCCACCCTCCCTAACGTTGAGGAAAAAAGAAGTTTGCTTTCCAAGTAGAAACATTGATAATTGGAAAACTCGGTTCTTGATTCCGGCGTTTATTTTCTACTTTTTTCTGCGCTACTTTTGTTCCGTACCCGGATTAGGCATCACTCCCTTTTTCAATCCTCTGCACCTGTGGAAACCGCCCGCTTCTTTCCTCTGTTTCCAAAACACTCTTTTGCTGCTTGTTTCTGTTTTTTCTTTCTCAAAAAATTATAACGAGCTGTCCCACTTTTTTATTGTTACTGAAAAACCCCTTCAACAACTAAACTAATAAGTAGTAGCCTACTTGAGTTGGATTCAGTCGGAATATGATTAAATGAAACTAGCGATTTTGAAACTAGAACTGTAGATAGATTTTTAAATTTTAACTGAAAAATCATTCCCCATAAATTAAATGGGTGAATATTATTTTTAAAAGATTGATTTTCAATATTACTTGATTAATCAATAATTATTGTTGATGATACTGAAATGATCCACAAGTCAGGTACAGTATCAGATGATTCAGATTCAAGGCCTGATCTCTACAACTATAAAATTAGTTTTAAAAAACATTCTCTAATTAAGTAGCAAAATTGTATTGAATTATTCTTCTTTTATTGGAAAAATGCACTATCTCTATCATGCTCGTAACTATATAACTTTCATCAAATAACTTATTCAATTACTGTAATTCTTATATTGCCAATAAATGAATCAAAGAAAATTTCAAATTAGTAAGGTTCTCCCAAAATGTCCATTGAGTCTTAAGAGATTACTATTATTTACTCGTCATGATAGAAAACATTATTGAATATTTTTACGATTACTACTAATACTTATTAGTTATTTACTCCACTACTTATAATAATCAACCTTTTCAAGAAGCTATTATTTTAGAAAATATCCATTTCAAATCGAGAATTTCCATTGAAAGAACTGCATAATTCATAGTTCTCCGGTAGTAGTTTGTTTCAGAATGTTTCCAGTTCGATCAGTTTTCTGACCCCGAAACATTTTTGTAAGCATATATTTTGTAGTGATTTATCTTGCCCTGTTTCCCGGAAGTAAGTTCGGCAATCTACGCTGAAATAGGTTTGCGTGATGGCGGGAGTTTCCATGAAAATTTCCTGGTTGTGTCTCCCACTCCCTCATTGCATTTTCATTCTCCTAGCCATCCTACATTGACTATCACGTGTAAAACACTTTTTTAGAGTTGCTAGTGTATTAGGCTACATGAAATCGCTTTGGCCAATTTCATCACTTGTGAATTGATGTTTTACTGAGTATAGTATGAAAAAAAAACAACATATATGAATACAGAAAATAAAATTGAGAAAATGCAGGCTTTAAGGGTGTTTGTTCACGATAGGAAACTATTTCTAAAGTTCTAGAAATAAGGTTGATTTGAAAGTTAGTTTCGCTTTTAAATTTGAAATTTTTAATGTTGCTTTAGAAATAAAATTCATGTTGAAATATAGATAGGCCTATGCTTATATCTTGTTGGAGACGAGAACCAAATTGGAATTCGATCGAATCAACAATGTATTATCAAAATTTAATGTAATCGGCTAATTTTACTTTCCTGCTGAATCATTAAATCAAGCCTTAAATGTATGATCTTCTAATCTGTTGTATTATGTAAATAAATTGAAGATTAAATCATTTTCCTATAATTTAATTCTAATTTAATGTATCCCAATAAATTTTATTCCATTTGTATCTTATTCTTTTTTCCATTTTAAAATTTCAACTTTTATTTGTTTCAGGTAAACAAACGCAAATTTGAAAGAAAATCTGTGAAGATAATCTTGCTTGGTAGATGAATATGCTCTAGCTCTAGAGTTTGAAAATGAAGGAAAATGGTGAGTTTAATTTGGTTTCATGGTGGATATACTTTATTCTCTGACTTATCATGGATGCAAATCTTTATATGCTGTATTCTTGTGCCCCTGAAAATCATAATCCTATCAAATGTGAGAGTTCAGTTTCTGAAGAGACAGTTGAAATTAGAAGTTGTGGCTTAATTACTTATTAATGAACACAGTAATCTAAATTACTATAAAGAAGTGAAATCTGGGAATAATCTATGTTTTGTGTTGAAAGAGAGCCTTTTGTGGATTTTCTCATTAAAAAACGTGTGCTAAAATATCTCTAATAACGCTTCTGAATGGAGAGTTTATCTCTTCTAGGTTTGTCTCTTCTAGGTGACAAAAACAATTCTTTTAAAATCATGTTCTGCCTATTTAAAATCAAATTCAAATTAGTTTGCAACGCTGTCTCAAGCCCATTCATCGAACTATATATGCATAATATGATCTCTTTTGTGTACAATCATACTCTTTGATAATCATTAACTTGTGCAACTTGAGGCTTCTATGATTTGAAACGCATAAATAATTAAACTTATGAATACGATTAGAAAATTGATACAATATTTTTTGGATGATTTTTTTAAAAACCGAAACACTTCAATCTACTGTTTCAATTTGGTGTAATGGGTAGTAGATTGCGAGTTTTTGGTTCAATGATGAATTCTGTTTGTAATTCAAAGCTGGCAAGTAATTTCTTTGATCTTTACCATGTCAAACGGAATGGATACTTGAAGCGTAAGAGAGCCCGCATCTGCATTCTCCCTCTCTTTCCGCCCCTCTTCCCATGTTAACACGTCTGTCAATCCCTCCAATTTTTTCAAGTACAGAAATGCAAATATCGCATGACTTTATCACATAAAAGTCATGGTGTCTTTGGCCAGACCAACGGGAATGTGTCGAGGGTTTAGAGAGTGAGGGGGTTGAAAAACGAAAGTGACTTGTCAAATACAGTACGTTCAAATCATTCCTCAATAATTTTTTGGACTGGAAGTTCTGCGCTGACATTTCAACGGTATTACTGCGGGCACAATACTGTATTGTCATTCAGATTGATTGGATTTCTACCACGTGGCTTGTTTGTATGGAAATCCTTGGGGAAAACTCCCATTTCATCAAATTGTCCTCTCTTGACGAATAGAGCCGGGTAGAGTTGAAAAATATTCACAATATTTGTCATAGAAGCATGAGTTTTGTTACAGCTTTCAGTATTATTTGAAAACGTAATGTTGTCTACTGATACAGAATCTCTTTTTCACTCTTAGCCTCATTCCCCTACAAGTTACAACACAGCGTTGGAGTTGGAATATTATATACTCCTTACATTTTATGACTGAGCCACTTGACGGTAACGAGGAAGATACCGAGTAAATTGGGGTAACTAAAGCCACTTTCAAAATTCAAACTTCTGCCCAAGTCAGACCCTTTTATTTATAGGTTAAATAAATATTGCAAAACTTGGGTCTGTAGTTATACATTAAAAATATATATTCATAAATTGGCAGAAGTATATATCTTTTGAATAAAAAAATAAAAACATGGTGGCTTTAGTTTCCCCTGAAAAAGGGGTAACAAAAGCCATCCATTTAAAATCAATGTTTGGCTTTAGTTAGAGAGTGCTGGGGTAACTAAAGTCATAAATCAAGCATATGTAACTATAAAGAACTACTATTGATAAGAGAAAAGCTTTATTTGAAAAAAAAAATATTATTGAAAATAGGTCTATTGCGTATAATGACCTCTGTTTAATAAGTGTCTTTAATTCAGGTCTGTTGAAATTAGTGCTTCAGTTCATAAGGAAAAGTATGACGGCCTCTGTTTATATTTGATGGTTGCACAATTGCAATGACAAAGTTTTGTCATTTTTTTCAAAGGTTTCCTTTGTTTTAGTCAGTATCAGGTGTTTTGGACATATTTGGTTGAGGATCATCCTAGTTGATCAGAATCGTGCCTTCAATCCCTTCAATCCCCCTTCGTGCTGGCACATTCAGTTTCCTCTTCTTACGCTGTTTAAGAGGTTCTGTCTCACTCTTCCTCCTTTCTTTAGAAAAAGCTTTCAAAGAATCAGTCCAGTTGTTGCTTGAATTAAGCTCTTGAGAAACTGTTTGTGGGCAATTAGTTTTGGCAGTGGCATCACCATCAGGAAGCCTTTTCATAATTTCATTTCGGTCCAAGGGTACAATGCCAGCTGCCTTGAATCACCTTTTCAAGTTTTTTCGTATGTTCTCGTCACCCAAAGCATCAAGGCATTTTTTCAGAAGTCTTGGAAACCTGTCTCATCTGTGTAATCCTTATACTTCCTGGCACCAAGCTTCTTCTTTGGGTTTCGAGGCATTTTTGGTCCTAAAAAAGAGAAAAATTTATTAATTATTACTCAAGTAAGAAGAAGAAGAAGAAGAAGAAGAAGAAGAAAAAAAAATAAGAGATTTTGACTTATTATAGCCTTTATGATGTGGCTTTAGTTACCCCATAGTGTGTATCACTAAGAAAAAAAAATCACAATAAAAGAAAGAATCAAGTTATAGCTTATAACTTTCAAAGGAGTGTTGAAACATAAATTAAAGTTATTTTTGTTGAGAGTTCTGAGAATTTAAGATTGGAAACGACTTGCTCAGAGCAGAAGTTATTTAAGGTAACTTTTTTATTGATTTTTAGGTTAAATATCATAGTTTTACTGTACACTTACCTTGATATTGTTTGATAAAAAAGACACGTATTTTGAAAGTACACCTCAGCTGCTGTTAGGAGAGTACAAGATCAGATGTAAATTCCAAACAGTGTTGCCACTATCACCATCCAAAAATCACCCTGCTATTATGGCTTTAGTTTCCCCCTAGGCTTTAGTTACCCCCATTTACAACTATTTAATATTCAACTATTTGGCAAATAGCAAAATTGTCTAGTGCACTTTATGATATGAATGTAAGTAATATTGCAAATGGCGTGTCGGTGTAGGACTGGAGTGTCACCATTTCATTGCTGCTCCAGTTATGGGTTTGATTCATTTTGCTTAGTAATACCATGTTTACATTCCGCGAAGTAAATCAAGCTACAGTAACTTGGAAAAAAACGTTTATTTATGTTCTGTTTTATTTGTATTGTATATGTTCTGAAAACTTATTTATCAAAATCAATAATGAATTATTATACTGTTGCATAAATGTACTGTAATGTTGAATAACATCGTATGAAACAAGCAACAGTAACTTAAAAAAATAAATACTGTATATTTTTTCAAGTATTTTCTAAATTATCTTATTCTCATAAATGTTCTGAAAACTTATGCTTCAAAATAAATGAATTATACTGTTGGGTAACACCATAGACTAACTATACATACATATAACACGTAACACTGTACTATTGAATAACTAGTGTTGAATAAAGGAGAGTTGTAGTGACGCGCGAGTTGTGCGGGTTGCGGATCACTGCTTGGAAGGCGAATGTTGGTGACGGGAGTTGTGACGTCACTGATGCGACCGACTGGAAACCTCTCTCTGCGTTGGTAACTGGAATAGACAAGCATCGGCCCCTGCTACTGGAGGTGTCTTTCAACAGTACACTTTACGCGGCTAGCCAGTCGACTGTGTAAAGGAGCCATTCCCTGCCCACGCGGCCCTTTGCTGTGATCAGCCTTCTCTTCTATTTATGATACCATCCCATCACAGTCACTCCGACTCTGTACATCTCCTTATTCAGGGTTCATATGTGTTCATTTGGCTACAATCGTGTTCAAGTCATTCTTAGAGGGTATCAGCTACAAAATTCAGCTCTGTGTTCATTGGTTTTGGAATTTAATTACAGTACTCAAAATTGAATGGATTTGTATTTGAAAATTGAATTTGTCTAGTTTGCGCATTTAGCTGTGATCAGCTTCTAGTCTTAGATATTCCTATGGGTTAATCTTGTAAGTACAATATTGTATTCTGGGGTTTGGGATTTTGAATTACTCAAAATTAAATTGTTTATTCATTTTAGACTTTATATGTTATTAGCTCTACTGTGAATTTGGTCTATGTACCAAATGCAGGTGAGCCCCTTATGTCCCATAAGTCCCTCTTGCCTCTTGAATCTAATAGGTCATGATAACTGGTACTTTTTACTTCGCAAGGGTGTGTGGAAGCTATTCTTTACGTTACAGATATGATGGTCATATTTTATAATTTGTATTACATTTAGATGCCATTAAATGTATCTCGGTTCTATATGTCGTCATTAAAAAAGGATTCTATACTTTTCATTTGTTAACTTCGTGGAATCCTGTAAAATGTGAAATGATCTCAATATCATACGAACCTCAAGGTTGAAATTTGAATCAGAATAATATAATACATTTATTGTAGCTACTTAAATTATACAAAACAGACTAGATTTTTATAAATTGTATACCGTATTATTATTATCTTATGGCTAATTGATGGATAGATCCTTGGGTTGTTCCATCTAGCCGTATAATCGAATGTTCTCTTAATAGGGAACATGTTGAAGCGATAGCTTTTAGTTGGATTATCCCTCTCAAAAATCTCCTTTTCTTACTTGAATAAATTGTATAATTTTTGAAATAGTCCCGAAAGATAACTCACGACTTTTTTGTTGAATAATTTCACTTCCAGGCTGGAATTTTGCTGCCAAGCTTCTCGAAAAAACTTCCTGAATTTCATAAAACCTTGATATTGGAATTTTGTAGGTTGGTAACAGCAGTGGGATATCCTGCCTGCTCTTTAATTAGATCCCTGGCAAGTTGTGTTGAGTCAGCTAGACTGGTCGATACAGGATTCTTCATGAAAAATGATGAGTTGTGGAGGAATGGAAATCTCTATTTAGAAACAGGGAAAAGGAGTAGGATGAGGAGGAGAGGAAGAGTAGGAGGAGGAGGAGGAAAGGAGGAAGAGATTGTGGTGATGATGCGAGATGCTTGGAATGAGTGCCTGGCCAGGAGGGTACTTTTAATACTTTTAATGAGACTTTTCCCTATCTGTGGTTAATTGCAACCCTACCAACTTTTCTCTTCACTCTCATTCTCTTTCTCAAATGTTTCGAAGCGTTCGGTCTTATTTTTTATTGCGACTTCTCTGTGAATTTCTACTTTGATTCCCAGTTTAGACGAAATAGTAGACGATTATAATCTTTCATTTGACTTTAACTAAAGTTTACCAAGAAGAAATGGAACGAAAAATTGAATGAGTAGATAAGGAATTGTTGTAGTGTTATACTTATATTGTTAGTTATACACATATTCTGGTTGAAAAAAATTGTTCAATAAAGTTTCATAGCTTTGTTACAGCGAAATTGCTTATACTTGGGAAGTTTTAGAAGTACTTAAAATACAGAATCCCAAGTAAATTGCCGTGGATCAGATTATTTCATTTTATCCATAATTTATACATGAAATTAATGTTGAACTTATCATTCTTATTTGCACCAAAACGTGTTACCTCATATTCTTTTTACATTCGTCATCCTATTGTCAATCGGCCTAGTTTATTAACCAATAATCATTTGATCAATAATCAAACCAAATTATGAAGAAATAACTAATTTATTAACTCAACTTAAAAATTTCATTTTTAATACAAAACCAAGCCACCCTGTGCAGCGCAAAGCGCCGCTCATTTGAATTTTCTTAAATTCTTAGGCCCGATTTCACCAAAACTTGGTTTTTGCCAATCTTAGTTGTGGGCCAGCTGGTCTAGGTTGCAAGTTATAAAGAATTTCTTTCAAAGTAAGCTGGCCCAAATCTAAGATTGGCAAAAACTAAGTTTTCGCGTTTTGGTGAAATCTGGCCTTAGTTTTAAATAGTTGCTATTCTCATTATTAGCAGCTGACAGCAGCTCAGTCATACCAATGAAATCCTAATGATTACTGGTCACATACTACTTTCAGCTTCTAAGCTATTCTATGGGGGATTTTACAAACTAACTGAAGTTTAGTGCATTTTAATGCCAACAGATAGTGCGGCAGGAAACTATTTTAGGTTTTTACCAAAGGTTTCCTATTTAAAATGATTATTTGTGAAGAAAATAGAGCCTGCAAAAATTCTTTTGGCGCAAACCGCATCAAAATCGGACCACTCAAACTTCTCCACGAACTTTCCAAACTCTTTCATATATATTTTCGGGGCACGAAATCTTTTCATATATACGATTCCAGGTTTGAACTGAAATTAATCAATCCCAACGTTGAAAGAAAATTTGGAGGCTTGAAACCACACAGTGACACTCACATATGAACCCAGTGTTCAGTACGATAGTTTCTTCAATTTGTTGAAGTGCTTCCTATAACGAGCTGCCTTCGCCTTTCTAGTTCAATAATGGCAGCGCAGTGTATTGTGCTTTCGCAATAGGAAGCCTCACTGCTCCTTCGGGACTTGGCTACTCTAGGCAACATTATTCTGCACTCAAGCACACTGTCACACACGAGGGTCACTCACTAGTGACAATTGTCACTAGTCACTTGATAGTAGCAGTTTATCAATCTCACTCATGTGTGGAGGACTTATATTTGATCAAAACATGATGTCATCTGTAAGCGGTAAATAGCTAGACTATATTTGATGTATTGTAGTTGGCAATTCATTCGATTAAAGATGACGTTCTTAACTTAATGAAAATTGACTTTGTTTTTGCAATAGAGAAAACTAATAATAATTTTTGCTACCATTACTAGTTTCAGTCTGCCGTACATAAATTATGTTACATTCAAATTAGATTCAATCTTAAAAGTACAAACTGAGATATCTTGAACAGTTTTTCAAGGATGATGCCCAGATGGGCTCTAGGCTTGTGCTTTGCTAAAGATGATGATGAGAGATTACGACTGCTTTTTTGGCATACTGGCTTAACATCTCCTCCGAAAGAAAGCTGTTTGATAAATTAAGCTCGATGTCAGTTTTCTAAGATATTGATTGACAAATCATTCGATTTTCTTCGACTTTTTGTTTACAGTTCTGTAAAAGTTGTCATTATAACAGTTGGCTTTATAATATACTTTTCATGTTAACTAGGACACTAAAATTCAATTGAATTCTTTATTGAATGATTTCTGTGTTCTTGGACCAACTTGAAATTGTAGATATTTTGAAAATCATTTTATACAAGTCATACTTCCATTGGATAAGAATTTTTCCCTAATAAATATGTATTGACAAATCGTAAATATGAAGTGGGTATCATAATGTGCGCAGAAAAATGTGTCAACATTTCATACCTATGAACACTATTCTGTTGAAAAAATTATTGTACATAAAGAATTGTATTGTAGATCCATTCTTCTATTATTGGTTCTATGGTCTATTACTTCAATTTGACATTAATGTTGTATACGTAGAAAAAGTAATCTAAATTATGGATAAAATTTATTTCAGCACTTGATGCTTAATGATCTTGCACGAATTAGAGAAGAAGTTGGCTGTTTAATTTTGCACAGAAGTTTCTTATTTATCTTCGTCATCTAAACTTTCTTCCTGGAAAGTTTGTTGAAATCAATTGCACAATTTTTTCTTTTTTCTTCATCTCAGCTTAAGGAGAGACTAATTTATTTCAAGGATAAAATTGAAAGCAAATACGTTTCCTCTTTTATTTATGGGCTGCGAAAAGTTACAGCTCTTCAACTTTCCTCCAACTGGGCTGTAACTTCGTGGACAGATGTCAACACCTTGGAAAGTATCCTCCATTCGGAGAGCAATTCCGTCGAAAAGTTCAGTTGAACTTGTATGGAATAGTGATGGGACTTTTAAGAGTTTTTATGAGAGACACCTCTTACACTGACTTGAGTATTGATGGATCTATTTTAATTCAAGTCTGCTTTTGTACGCTAGAAGGGGCTTCCTAGAGGCTTCTTCGCTAGAAGAAAAGTAATAATGGTTATTCTATTAGATTGTGACATGTTTTTTATAGTTTGTCACTTTTAGAAGTAACACAGTAGATTATTTTGAAGAAACTTGAGAAAAAGTACACTAAACTTTTTGAAGAAATTTTGAAGTACTTCATTTTGAAGATCTTGTCATCATCATCATCACTTCAATGTTTAGTGAATATTCAATCTCAAATCAATGGTTTCAATAGGTGTTGGCTATTTTGATGAAATTTATCCATTGCATCATACTGAACAAAATCATAATGACTCAAAAGCAATCGAAACCCAGCATAAATTAGTAATTTGTTCAACCCTGATAATTGAATTATAATATACACAATGTATCTTATCTTGCCTTTTAACCTCATTATCCTATGTCGACTTGTTCTTTTCATTTGCTTTGTATTTTTCAATGATCTCCCAATTTCTCTACCTAAGACTAGCAAAAGCATGTTAATAGATCAGTTTCATAAGTATTGTTGTGTGAAGATGATTCAATCGTTAGGGATATAAGGTTGATCAATCTATGAGAAATTCAGATACTCTCATAGAAACCTTCTATTAATTAATAAATCCTTCCCTATTAATAAGTCATATTTTATCAATTCATATTACCTTCTATTCAATCTGAATATTCCATATTTTGGTATTTCCATATATAAGTTACTTTATCATAAATTGTTACATTAAATTTTCTTTTCACCAGTGCTGAATTATAACCGATTGATAAGTACTATAATTTCAAAGTGGCCGGATGACCATCAAGACTTTGCGGACTATCAATGCATTGGACCTTTCCCCGCAATTTCTCGAATGGAATGTTTTGTTAGATGGCTGAGGGCGGCCATAAATAGGTTGGCCATATGATCGATGATGACGTAGATTTGGTAGTTTTCTCTCACTCTTTGTTCAATTGTCGCCGCTGCAGCCACCGGAAATAACGTCGAACAAACGACACGAATAATTGGCTGAGCGGGAAATGGACACGGCAAACCAATAAGCTGGAAAATCCAATAATCCCGCCTAAAAATTCACCAATCGTCAGCTCTCAATCTTCCAACCCGCTGTTCTGTTCACGTCGGTTGATGTAAACAACATTATCCTGTCGCTTGGAAAAACACAACCACACAACAACTTGATCGTAACAAACTACGTATCATCCATCTCGGTCATTTACAGAATTATTATTCATGAGTAACAAAGAAAGTGGATTTTGACTATCCAGATAATATTATTTATGTATATCTTCATAAAATAGAAGAGGAGTAACAGTTTTTGTCTTTTGTACTTTACTTTGAGTATCGATTGTAAATCCCTGAATACAAAAATATAAATAAATGAAAGATAGGTGCAAACTCATTTTTTGAAAAACAAATTGATAGTCTCTAAGCATGCTGCTTATCTATGAGGGCTTGCTCTAAACTTGAGGAATGTTTAGTGGTAGTTGCCATTCTCTCATTGGTCGTAATCTTTATTTCCTGATTGTCTGAAAGCATTTTAAGTTGAATACATGAAATGGAGGATATTTTTATACGTTATGTTTTTTAACGTGTGATAGATGTGTAACGTGGCTGATAATTTTGTTTCAGAAAACTATCAAATTTAATAGCTTGCAAAACATCTAAACAACTTTATTTTCTGACAGGAATTTGTATTCTATTGGTATATATCAGAAATACGTTTTGATATGAAACCCTGTATAATTTATAAATTTAATTAATAAATAAATTACCCGAGGTGACGCTTACTGTATAACCATTACAACTGGTCAAGCTCTTCGAGACTATCCAATTTGAATTCGTTTAACTCGTTCTAAGCTCGATACAGAATCACTCTAAATTGGAATGAAAATCTACTTCAAGGGACTTACAGTGCACCTAGTGGCAATCTTGAATCATAGATTTTTGTCAGGCTTACGCAATTTCTTATATCTCCTACTATATTATCTGTGCCTAATAAGATATTAATCATAAACGTATCGACCAAACATTATATCCAGAGTTGTAGAACAATGTGTCAGTTGTAGAGAGAGTTAAACTGGTGGGATAATAACTGGTGGGATAAAAGTGTCTCTTTCATATTGATGTAGCCATAGCCATTAAGATTTCAGACCTGGTGGACAATTTAAATGGGGCATCAGCTAATCCTGAATGATAGGTACTTTATTCAGTTTGTGGGCATATTGGAGACGATGGGGGTTTCGAAGGAAGGAAGACACGCACACTCAAAGAGACGGTATCGGTGGTGAAGGACTCAACTCAATTGGCTGGAATAAGTGCGCGCGGCGGATCTGCTCACACATGTGGCCAATATGCTTCCGCTATCCTTTCAACTTTTACACAACTCACACTCACATACACGATGTGCGTTTGACGTCAACGGCCTGACAGCCAAAGATGGAGAGGTTGAGGAGGAGGTGGATGATAATGATAGAGGTTGAGAGAGTGGTTGGGGCAAAGGGCGAGAAGAAGAGAGAGAAGCAAAATAAGGAGAAGAGGTAGAAGAAAATGATGACGATGAGGATGATAAAGATTTAGGGAAATAAAAAAGAGGGGAATATTGTGGCTCTTTATAACATGATAAAAGGAAAGAGTAAGAAAACACATAGAGATTTCATATTCTTCTTCATCATCATCATCTTCATCATCATCTTCTTCTTCTTCTTCTTCTTCTTCTTCTTCTTCTTCTTCTTCTTCTTCTTCTTCTTCTTCTTCTTCTTCTTCTTCTTCTTCTTCTTCTTCTTTCTTCTTCTTCTTCTTCTTCTTCTTCTTCTTCTTTCTTCTTTCTTCTTCTTCTTCTTTCTTCTTCTTCTTCTTCTTCTTCTTTCTTCTTCTTCATCATCTTCTTCATCTTCATCTTCTTAATGTTTTCCGTTATCATGTTATAAATATTAGGAATGAAGGAAGAGGAGGAACATGAAGACTAAAAAATGAAGTGAAATGAAAAAAATGGCAGAAATTAGGAGAAGGATAATGAGGATTTTAAAAACATGTACCAGAAAAAAATTGAAATTTTGAAGGAAAACACGTAGATAATAAGAAACAGAAGAAG
The DNA here is from genome assembly GCA_017141395.1 of Laodelphax striatellus. Taxonomy (NCBI): domain Eukaryota; kingdom Metazoa; phylum Arthropoda; class Insecta; order Hemiptera; family Delphacidae; genus Laodelphax; species Laodelphax striatellus. The sequence continues at coordinate 18,255,492 of CM029532.1, read as the reverse complement.
TATGCCAGGAATTGGAGAATTTAGAGAGAATGGAAGGGAGGGAAGGGAGTTAGGAAGAAGACCTATAAAACAAAGTCAAAAGACAAGGGCTGTGAGAAGATGCAGTAGAAAAGAATTGCTAAAATATCAGATAAGAGATAGATGAGATTAAGAATGCGAGAAGTGGAACGTAGAAACAGGAAAAGAAAGGCAAGGAAATAGAAGTAAATTAAAGAAGGGAAAGAGGAGTAAGGGCAAGAGAGAACGCCGAGTGGCGCCTAATGAACGTCGCGATCCTCCATGCTCAGGGTATTGAGGGGAAAAGCAGTAGCTTTTGTATAGAAGTAGTCAGCTATCGATGCCCCGATATTATGCCCTGCTCTGCTGTGCTAGTGATCACGTATTACCCTTTCCCTGTAGTACCGTGCCGAGCCCCCTCTTTATTATTACTCGAGAACGCTTCAAATTCAGCACCAGCACTCATCTACATCTACAGTACTCTAATTTTAATAACTCCACGACGCAAAGTATTTCCTGGATATCAGCTCGAACAATGCTTCTAAATTATCTGGTAATTTTGTAATATGGCACATTAATTGAATAATGGAGATTTGACATTGTTATAATATTATCCACCGATTGTGAAGTTTGAATGATCAATTTAGTTAATTAGTTTCGAATTTAACGAAACTTTATCGTTGGAATAGTTAATTGGTTTATAAAATAACGGAAAATAGATTGAAATGGATAATAGATTAAATATCGTGCAAATTACGTGCTTATATTTAGTTTGTAGAATCAAGCTTTTTAAAAAGCATGATTAAAGTAGCAGTATGTTGAAACAATTAGCTGAATAATAAATTAATGTTTGTATTATTAATTACAGTTGGCTCAAGCTGTGTTAATTTGAATTTGTGCTTTTCCCACAGATTTTGATAGCGGATTTCCTCGATTTGGGGTTTCAAAATCCAATCATTTGAAAGTGATATGTTTATCTGTTCCTAATTTACTTTTTCAATCAGTTTGTTGAAAAATTGCTGCAACTGAAGTTCGATCTTATTGAAACTTACGTTACAATAGTTTTCTATTTTTTGTAACTGTTGATGCTCGCATAATTTGCCTCGAAATACCTTTTCAGAAATTCATTTTATATTGTATGCTCTATACTTGGAATTTCTTATTACTGTGATAATTTTGTCTTCTTGAAGTTTCTTGTTAGTAATAAATCCAAAATTGCTTAAATATCTACATGGGTTTTGTTGTAGAAGGATTTTAGTATCAGATGTGACACTGCATGAGTATTGAATATAAATGTATCCAAATTAGCTTGAACGATCAACACTCTTTTCACGTGACTGAGAATTTTAATGTTATGTGATTGTCTAGACTTGCGTCACTAGTGACGGCTCTTCAGATGTATGGGAAGTGAATCTACGAAGCCCTTGCCGCGAAAGAAGCCACCCAAGTTTGTCAAACTCATAGGAAATACCACTTGTCATTCAATAGGAATCTCTTTCCAAGTAAGATGAGTTGGTGAGGAAAGAAGTGGTTTCAACTAAGAAAACGAGTTGTAGGAATACTAATAGTACAATATTTAAAAGTATCTGTGAAAGACATTCAGGTTATTACATTGGAACCCCGGTTTTACGTAGCTCAAGCGACTGAGGAAAAAAATCGTTGTATCGGGGTATTTGTAAAAACGAAATTGCAATTGCAATATACGTTGAGTGTTTTGTACGTTTCAAGGGAATTTGAAATGAATAGGTTAATCGAGTTATTCATTAAATCGGGGTTCGTAAAACCGAGATTCCTACATTGTTTAATTTATTACAATATTACAGTGATTAATGGACTGCTTGAAATGTAATCTTTAATCTTTCACGGATGTGAGAAAGGGAAACTTGATAGTCTGTGAACAAAGGCTGTTCGAGACTGACATGAATAAAATGAAATACTAGCAATGTACTAGGGTAAGTCAATTATTATCCGCAATAATGGTATGTTTTTGTTTGCAGTACTGTTGTTTTGCGTTGATGACATGTTTTTTGAACATTTGAGGTCACATCTGCGCATGTTTCAAGCTGATAGGTTTGTTTCATTGTCGCTGTCTTGCTGTTAATCATGGCCGCTCCACTTTCCGTTTGCACCAATGAAGAGCAACGGTCAGTGATTCGTTTTTTGTGGTCGGAAGGTGTATTAGGGGCCAAAACTCATAGATTACTTTCGGAATAATACGGAAATAGTGTTTCGCCACAACGGAGTGTTTATGAATGGATTAAAAATTCGAAAATTGTCGCACAAGTGTTACGCATGATAAAGGAGTCGTGAGCATCTTTTAAAACTGATGCTTACGGTTTTTTGGGACTCACTAGGTCCAGTATTGGAACATTATCAGGGAATGGGGACAAAAATGAACAGTAATACGTTACAGGGAGATGCTTACTGCCGAGCTAAAGCCTGCAATTCGAAGCAAAAGCCGAGGATTGCTATCAAAAGGTGTTGTTTTGTTGCACGACAATGCCCGTCAGCATACTGCTGCCCACACTGCTGAAACGCTCAGGAAATTAAAATCTCAAGTACTGGATCATCCTCCATATAGTCCCGATCTTGCTCCTTCTGATCATCACTTGTTTGGTCCATTCAAAGAGGCATTAAGAGGCCGTAGATTCTCCACGGATGAAGCATTGAAAGAAGCGGTGCATTCCTGGCTTGCATCTCAACCAAAAACATTTTTTTATGAGGGTATCAGGAACCTTGAACAACAATGGACCAATTGCGTTGAAAAGCAAGGAGACTATGTCGAAAAATGATGTACTTGTAGATTTGCTATTTAATTCCAAAAAAATGTTATAACTGTATTGCGGATAATAATTGACTTACCCTCGTACAATAATTATTGATCTTCATTTTAATTTTTGGGGTAGAGTTACAGTTTATCTCTTAGTAGGAGAGACTTCTTTTTGAGTTTTTAAGATGAAGAGATACATTTAATCAAAGGAGGAGTGTATTGGTTGATCTTTGAGGGGTTCGTTAGTTTGGGAGGGGGGAAGGTTTATCAAAGTAAATAAGTGTTCTTGGTTTTTAACACCGTTAACTTCTTCACTCCTTATTCGTGTTGATCGTTAGTTTGTGCAATCTGAGGGTTTTTCATGCGTGAAAGAATGTGTACTTCATTCAAACAGAATTATAGAATTACAGTATCCCTCAACACTCACTCAAAAGAAGTATCTCATCGTTGTGCTGTCTTATATCTTTGCTCGCTCGCTTTAATGTGTGCTGTACAAAAAAAGAACAAGAACATTGTCTATGTTATATCTACAGTCTTCTTACATCTGTTCCTTTGGGGACACCCTGACGGGACTAAGCAACCAGTCGTCAGTTTTTCGTTAATTCGCTGTGAATGATGAATAGGAGTCGGCGCAAATGTGAAGTAAGAAATATGTTATCCAAGTGTGCTTATTCTGCGAAAAAATAACTTTTTCACGCTGAGAATCACGGCATGGAAGATTGTTTTTATTTTCGACTGCGGCAGCTCGGGAGAGAGATTTATTCCCAGCTCGGGTGCAGGAGGATGCTGTTGTTTTGTGCCGCTGGAACTGGAAATGCCGGCTTATTTGCAGTGCGGTGCGGGGGAAGCGCCAGCTAGATACATCGCGGAACTCGGCTCGTTTTTCACCCCCTTATAGATTTGCGCGCTCTTGCGTATGTGCGCCAGTGTGTGTTTGTACACTGGCATGCATGTGGGTAAGAAAAGTGATGGTATATTGGCAGGAGGGTAGTAGTGACTAATAGCTCTCTCTTTGCTCTAGCCAACCTTTTATATCACTTATTTCCCCCGGCAGAGCCAACTGTCTAGTGAAATATGATCACTAGACTTCTCGTCGACCAATTCAAACACACCTTTTGCTCACTGATTTCCGAACTCTACACAGAGTGCAATAAAGTTTCTCGATATCAAGTTTGCATTAAATCTCAGTCTGTTTATAAGTTACAAACTCAAGGTAACAGAACACCTGTTTCCACATTGAACAATACAAGGTCTAAGATTTGTTTCTTCATAATTATTAACCTTGTTGGCACATCAGTGCCCCATTCGTCATTTTCATTATTGTAATTTGTTTGTACTGATCAGGGGCCTGTTTCATAAAAATTTAGAAGGCCTGTATAACAGGAAAAGACGGACACATAGACTTGAAAATGAGTAACACAATACGCCGTGCTATTCATTTAGGGTTTTTGTCCGCCTTTTACGTGTTTTATAGAACTTCTAAATTTCTATGAAACAGGCCCAAGAGGCCATTTGTCAAGATATGTAAGAATATGAAATGAAGGCCAGAAAGTCGATTCCGAGTTCATCTTTCGGTGAGGGGGAGTGAAGTGAGCTGTTGCTCAAACTCTCAACTACTGTCAGTTCTGTGGTCATTATAATGTTGATGGTCAACACCCATGGATTCATGATGCACCATGATTCACATACATATATCCATAATCATTACGAGATTTGACTGATCTCCTCCTTTGATTGCCTCCATCAACATGATATGTAATAGTGTTCTGCCTAATAGTCCAGTCAATGAGTTCCAAAAACCCCCCGATAGGGGAAAAAATTCATAACAAGCTGATTTTTTCACCATCGACTACTATCATATAGACAAGTGTCCTGGCAAAAGTCCTGACCCCTAACCCTCTTGCTTCCCCCCCAGCACCTTTATAGTAAGTATCTTGACTTACAATGGAGATATCGATTCAAATTTTTTTTCATTGTTTAGAAAATTAATTTTTCTATAATTTGTTCTATTACCATTCTACTATAACTCTACTAGTTCCGGAGTTATTTGTGAAAGAATGAAGAAGAGTTGAGATTTTTTGCTTAAAAATTGTGTACTTTTGCAAATAAAAGTTTACATAATTGTTTTACAGAAAAATGTTACATACAAAAAATGTAGAGCATTTAATTATCTTCAATTTGAATAATCACAATCTATAGTTTACTTCACATGAACGTGAGAAAACGTCCATTAAAGTTCAATACGCATGATCACGCAAGTGCACGGCGGCAATGTTAAACAGATGGCTTCATGAAAATAGTCCATTCATTGAAGTTTGACACGGAAAATTTTTCCTTACAATTGTGTATATCTTGGAAGTCCTTGACGATAGAGAATCGTGGTTGGTTTCAAATTGTAGATCGCGATTTCTACTCTCATTTCCAATCAATTTTTTTTTTAATATTCATTTTACAAGATAGAAGAAGAATTCAACTATGTATTAAAAAAGATGTATGTAAACCCCCGCAAAACTTTCAGATTTTTTAACAGAAAATGGTTATTTTGACGTAGTTTAGTGTCCCTCATAATGTTTTCATGGATAGCTCTGTTATATTAATATGTATGTTGTACAAATATGAAATGGTAATTTGCATTCCTTAACATCGTTGTATTCTTTCTTATGAATTAAGTTTTAAAATTATTACGTATCAAAATTTAAATGAGTTCTCATCCAATTTATTAAAAAAATTATTAAACACATTTTTTAGTTACAAAAAATATCAATATGAATAAGGTAATAATTAAATAAAATATAAAGCACAACCATTCTAGTGGGTGCAGTCGGAATAATATTCGGTAGAAATATTCAACACCGTCTTCAGTCTACTCCAGATGAAGCACCCACCTTCCAGCGGGTTAAATATCCCGTGTTCTTAAAAACAGTATCTAGAACAAGATATTAAAGAATGCCCTCTGCACAAGAAACATAAATGGCTTCCACACATAACCCAAAAAAGCCAAATTTTGTTATTTATATAATTTCGTCCTAGTTTCTATTAGATTTGTACCGTTTGGTTTTTCTCTTGGGTCTCAAGGGGGGGGCAATGACCCCCCTTGGAAAGCCAAAGGAAAGAAGACAATGATTCGTGTTATGTCTTGCCTATCGTCTCATTGCTGAACTCCATTATTTATCAGATAAAAAGTGTTTCAATTGAAAAGTTGTGTTTATTTTAGAAATGCACGATAATACATAGTTGAATTCTTCTTCTATCTTGTAAAATGAATATTAAAAAAAAATTGATTGGAAATGAAAGTAGAAATCGCGATCTACAATTTGAAACCAACCACGATTCTCTATCATCAAGGACTTCCAAGATATACACAATTGTAAGGAAAAATTTTCCGTGTCAAACTTCAATGAATGGACTATTTTCACGAAGCCATCTGTTTAACATTGCCGCCGTGCACTAGCGTGATCATGCGTATTGAACTTTAATGGACGTTTTCTCACGTTCATGTGAAGTAAACTATAGATTGTGATTATTCAAATTGAAGATAATTAAATGCTCTACATTTTTTGTATGTAACATTTTTCTGTAAAACAATTATGTAAACTTTTATTTGCAAAAGTACACAATTTTTAAGCAAAAAATCTCAACTCTTCTTCATTCTTTCACAAATAACTCCGGAACTAGTAGAGTTAGAGTAGAATGGTAATAGAACAAATTATAGAAAAATTAATTTTCTAAACAATGAAAAAAAATTTGAATCGATATCTCCATTGTAAGTCAAGATACTTACGATATACGAAACCCTTGCAAACTGAAACTTTGAAGGGGTGCTGGGGGGGAAGCAAGAGGGTTAGGGGTCAGGACTTTTGCCAGGACACTTGTCTATATGATAGTAGTCGATGGTGAAAAAATCAGCTTGTTATGAATTTTTTCCCCTAAAAACCACTCATTGACTGGACTATAAGCCAAAAAACACTATACTGCAGTTATTCAGCTGCACTTTATGTGAAATTCTTTGAGAAATATTATGAACCGATTACTTGTTTTCACACAACACATCAATCTAAAAGAATGGTTTTTGCTTTTTCTGTTTGCTTACTTCAGGTTGGTGCAGAAAGAGTGGAACAACTATGGGCTTGCCTTGTACATGTACAGTACAAAAATAATCATCAATCTTGTTCAAAACGGTTTATTTCTTCTCAACTTCATACTACCCAGGCAGTTCTTCATTAATTTGATGGTTATACTTTTTCTTCTTTAGAAGACTGTAAGGTGGCTGCAATGCCTTCTGCTTTTTGTCTTGTGCTATCTGACAATGTAATATCTCACAAAACTTTGCCAGTTCCAGGTTGATTGCTAGAAATTCTTCCATATGTAGGCTATATCTCTCTCAAATTATTGTCCTCACTGAATCCTCTACTATACTGCGTTTTCCATCAGAAAGGAAGAGTCCCAAACTTGAGGGTTAATTAAGTTGTATCTTAACAAATTAAGAAAGTGCCAATGTGCACTTAATAATATGTGAAATCACATATGAAAACACATGAAACCTTAATTTATCAATATTAAATTTTTTTTTAATTTTTTTTTTCAATTCTGCTGAAATTAAGAAGAAGAAACATCTAAGTGACAGGGTGTTTTTGATCTCTTCGGGGACAATATCATTGTTCTAATTGGAGTCTTGGAAGATGACTGCCGAAATGGCCCGGGACTTCTAAAGAGGGGACAGTTGCTGGCAATAAAGTGACAAGCTGTTGCAAAACAAGCTGCTTCCCAAGCAACGAATACAGTTCTGTGTTGCACAGTTTGATCATTTGCTGGTGGGATCTCATTCAGCAATCTAATCTAGAGAAACTTGCTTAGCACTGAACTTCATTGAACGGAAAATTCCTTTCCATGTGTTGTGTGTTCGAATAACTCCCCTCCCTGGAATTATAGTACTGATAGTGTAGCATCTTGATTGGGGTGGGAAGTGTGCAATGAATTTGTGAAGGATTTAATATTTTGAGAAATACTGTACTTTTTTTAATTTAACACTATAGTCTGAGATGTAAATCTCCTTTACAGTAATGAAAATTCTACTGATTAATCTATGATTTACTTGGAAGAAATGAATATTTTGTCAATATTTTATCTAATATAGATGACAGTAATCTGTTTCATCGATGCCTATATGTATATTTTTAATTCTGTCAAGTTCTAAAACCAAAATATCGAATTGAATTTGGTTCGTTTTGTATGGTGTTTCTGTAAAAAGTTACTTCCAGGTCGAATTTATAAGCATAAATAATAGTTTTTCTGTTTTTCTTTTCAGGTTGGTAGTGAACTTTGAATAATTCATCAGACAAATGACTATGTCTATTTAATGGTGAATGGTTTCATTCTAGCCGGACAGGTAATTATTTTTTAGCATTTATAAAAAATTATTCAATACACGTAATAACATATTTTTATCTTTCGTTTAAGCAAAATAAATGTATGGTGCTAAGGTTCAAAATCCTTGTTCGTTCGTTCGTTAGTTTCCGTATCTAGGTCTGACAACTTATTGTTTAAAACATAAAATGAAATAATCTAAAAATAACAATAATAATAGTGTCAATAAAATAGTGTCACTATCACGGCTTAGTGATTGGCTGTTATCAAATCTAAGAGTGCATGTCTCTTGAAGCACCCTGCAAACCTTGAAAATCCTTGTAAATTTGTTTTTGAATAAAGTCCAATCAATATCAAAACTAAAAGTTTTCTGATGCAATTCGCTTTTGCTGAACGTAGATCTCATGCCTCAGTCACACTTTGCCATTGGCATATACAGTCGACTGGAAATGCCATTGGCAACTTGTGATCGAGACAGATCAGATGCATCGAAACCATAGAGAATAGACAAGAGAAGCCAGTAGTCGAAGTAAATCTTATTCTACAGGGTGTTTCAGAACTCCCTACCAATACTCTAGGGCATTGTTCCTGGTCAAAAACCATATCTAAATATCATATTTAAATTGTCCAAAAGTCCTTAGTCACTCACACAGCTGCCATTTTGTCACTAAAGCTGCCATATCTCAGTCAATATTGGTCCAATCTCAACAAATGAGGTTTTAATCGATTTGTAATCAAATTTACTAAAAAAAGTTATTCTTCTAAAATTTTCGTAATATCAACGGTTTTCGAGTTATTCAAGAAACAATTTTAAATGGCCGCCATTTTGTTTTATGGATTTGAAAATTGTCATAATTTTTGTAGCTTTGTCTAGTTGTCATAAATGTTGGTGCAAAGTTTCAATTCCATATGTTTCACCATTATTGAGATAAAAAATAATAAGTGAAAAAAGCAAAATGGCAGCTGTGTGAGTGACTAAGGACTTTTGGACAATTTAAATATGATATTTAGATATGGTTTTTGACCAGGAACAATGCCCTAGAGTATTGGTAGGGAGTTCTGAAACACCCTGTATACTCTCTGATCGAAACATCGAAACACGCTTTTAACATAAAAGTTATGTTGTCAATTCAATACTCGTGAATTCGCATATAAGATTATCAACTCCTGACGGTTGATGAATCGATTAATGCTGGTTGATTACTGATGCATGGAATGAAAGATAGTGAAATGATCTATTTCGAATACCTATATTGTTGAAAATTATTAGTAACAATTCATAAAATTAATAGAATAATATTACTTATACGTACAAATTCTGTAATCTAGAATCTAAGCAGTTATAATATTGTTATCTACATGAAATTAATATGTATTTATTTTGTCCGAATTGTATTTATATTGTATTTATATTGGTCAAATAAAAAATATATTTATTTATTTATGAATAAAGTAATCTTATCTTATCTCTCTGTCTAAATCTAAATCTCTCTCATTCTTGTAAAGAAGACGTTTATAAGTCTACAGAGTACAGATTTGGACTGATTGTTTGCAGTTTTCAATGCACGCAATCCTTCACAGGAGCAGAGCTTATGATTAATCACCCTTGATAAAGATACACAAATTTGCAGAACAAAAGCGTTCCTGAATGTCTAAAAACAATGACTTTTCCTTTTCTATCTGTATTTTGAAATGGAAAAGTGCGTTAGTTGTTTGTCAGTCAGCAGAGGAGAGAGTTTGATTTTCATTTTCTGCCATCTCCCACGCTATTGTGTGTTGCGCTCACTGTTTTCATCATTTTCTCTTCCATTTCCCTCGCTGGAGTATTCTCGTGTTTGTTTCCCTCAGCTCAGAAGATAGACAGAAAATTGTAACAGCGAAGAACTCTCAGCTTGCTCTTTGTGACTTATCAGTAGCTGAATGGTGCTTCAGCTTTCAACATTTTTGGTCGATGTACGGTAGAGGAGTGATGTCACTATTTACGATGTGGAAGTCTGATAAATTCCTCTTCAATCCCACACTTGTTTCAGAAGTTATCATACTTTTCAAGTCTTTTTTCGTTTAGGGATGCAAGCTTCATCTACTGTTCTATTGTAGTATGCAGATTTCAATAAAAATTTCAATTACAGTTCAATTGAAAATTGATCGTCTAGTTTCCCAAAGATGAAAATAGTTTATCCTTCAATTCAATGGTCTTTAAAAGGTTTAATTCAAGTATTGTGTTGGTTAATTGTGTTGTGTTGTTTTAACTTGTAAACTGTTTCTTTCTTGTTGCTCCTCAGCGTGAACGTACAAGACATTTGCTGTGCAGTGCAACAGTTATAGTGAGGTGTAGCTCGAGCTGTGTCTGTTAAGCCATGACCAAACGCTGTGATAAATCGCGATCGATCTGATAGATCAACCAAATTGTGTCGGTGATCGATGCGTTAGGACGGGAGATCGCTGCGATATGTCGCGGTTGAACGAAAATTTGGTAAACCTGGCGTGGTTGCACCGATAAATTGGAACAAGCTTACGTAATCTCCTGATTCTTTTTGATTTTAGAGTAAAATATCTCGGATTTTTAGAGTAAAATTTGAATACCAGGAAAAGTTTAATAAATTCAAATGAGGAATCTCCTTTTTTGGGCCTATAGGTGGCATTGACTATTTGCAATGAAAATTGAGAAAAAAGATTATTGCGTTTGGACAGAACATCGATGCCAATTTATAGCATCAATCTGGTTGATCTATCGCGATTTATTGGAGCGTTTGGACCTGGCTTTACGTGTACACCAATTTGTCGACCTGCTTTTGATCATTAGTAAACCCAAATCAATAAGCTAGGTGTCAATCTTGGGTAAAAGCGTACAACAATACATTAATATGAATGATCATTGTAATTTATGTGATATTTCAATCTAATTTACTTATGAATCGTGATTAGTATTAATTATTATTAAGTAAATGAGATTTATTAGATGAGAGTTATTCATAGTAATTAGCAGAGAGTTAATCATAGTGATGATATTATTTATTTGATAAGTGAAACATAATAATATACAATGTTTAGGAAAAAAACAGGCAATAACCTTTGAGTTGCCGTTGCCGACCTAGTGAAAGAGGCCCAGTCATGACCTACACGGCGGCTGGCCGGCCGGTAGAGATACGGAAGCAGCACCGCTCCGCGCGGTACAGCGTGGCCGCCGCCGCCGCCACTGTGATCGATTGCGAAGGTTGGCGGGTGGCGAGGGTGGGGGGGTTGGCCAAGGTGCCCCAGTGCGCATGTCGCGTGGGCGTCGTGAAGAAGAACGCCCTTGCGCCGCGGCGGACGGCTCACACCGACCGAGTTCCGAGTAATGCACGTGCCTTTGGCCCGTTCGGAGTCCGCTCGCTCCATCAGTATCAGTCCACTGTGTGTGTCGAAGTCGTCCATGCCTTTGCCTAACCCAACTACTGTACTGTTTTTGTGTGATTGTTAGTTCGGTGTGTGTTGCGACCCGATTCCATGTGCAGTGGTTTGTGAAGATGAAGTGCTCGATGTTGAGGGTCAGTAATTGTCTTATCATTACAAGAATCGTAATCATTCATTGTTCCAAAGATTTCACATGCATTACAAAGTTCGATAAATATAATACAATAAACATTTCATTTCATTCATTTACAAACTATTTTCAAAAAACAATACAAAATATAGATAAAATACAAAAAGGAAACAGTAGTTAGGTAGCCATTGGACAGTAGTAGCCTACTGTAGTAAGGCATTGAAAAATTGGGTTGAGGCTCCATAAACTTACTGAAAATAAAATAAATATCATAGATGATTCTGAAGTGCTTCATGTTCAAACGTAATTTTATTTTTAGTATATAATGCTTCATTTTATTTTTGTTTCAATGATGAATGACGATGCATATTATTGCAAAACTTTGTATTAAATGACAAATAAAAAATATTCGTATTCTAGTTGAGAAAAGTATTACGGTATTGAATTAACGCTATCATTCTAGTATATTGTATTTCTAACTTGTATCTAGAATGAACATAAAATGTTTGATAATCTTTTTTTATATTTATTTGACTAGATTCTAGAAAAGAATAGGTCTCGGGTGAATTCTTGTTTTTTCTTTCTGAATTGCATTTTTCCGCCTGGTGCCTGTTACACAAAAATTTAGATGTATTGTAATATAGGAAAAAGACAGATGCTCACTAGATTCTAAATCTATTACATAGTACCCCATGCTTCTTATGTCTGGTGTAAGTCCACCTTTTCCCTGTATTAAAAGATTTCTGAAATTCTATAAAAAAGGCCTCTGGTATTATCAGACTGCAATCAATATTTCAAGTATTTCAGTGTCGGGTAACTTTTAACTCTGGAAAATTTTTAAAATAGTTGAATGCCATTGAATACTATCAAATGTGATCAAACCTTTATGAAAAAAAAATAATCATCCAAACACCTAATCACGGCCAACAGTTACAGATAAGAAATTCTTTCAATTTAGAATCCCTGTAGGTTACTACCAATATCACAGAAATAGTTATGAGATCAGTTATGCTTTTTTATTAACAATCTGCTTATAATGCTGATAGCTAGTCCAAGTGCTCTCAAAGTAGGGGGCTGCAATTTCATTATGTTAAGTTTTGTCACTTTCAATTAATGGTTCAAGTTGAAAATACTGTATATTAAGTGAAATACTACGTTATACTACGTAAAGGTAGGCGCACAAATATCGTCATCGGACGGACGGCACGCATCGGATTGATCAGCTGATTAGATTTGATGCACTGTTTTCAATTGGAGTGCGCATACGTTTCTGCGATGCGTACGATGCCGATAGGTGTGCGCACTCCAATTGAAAACAATGCATCAAATTCAATCCTCCGATCCGTCCGTTGCGTGCCGTCCGTCCGATGACGATATGTGTGCGCCTACCTTAATACTACGTTGAGTTGTTCGTTTTCGTCAAGCATTTTGTGAAATTTAAAGAATTATAATTGAAATATTGAATAAATTTTGGTTTTAAGATGTTGAAATTTGAAGATAGATTTAACAGCTTGATGAAAATTGAGTATAAAAAATGTTGGATTGTAAATTAACTATTGCTTGTAGAATACAAGCTTTACATAAAATACATACTTCATATAACAATGAAAAAGGCATTACTTCAATCAAATCATCTTAGTTTTTGAATCATTCCAAATTATTATTGATTAATTCAATGAGTGGTTTGTTTTGTAGTAAAATTAAATGTACAAACTTTTAGGAATTAATTCAAACTTAGCACAATTAGGGTAGTGAAAGATTGCATAATCTTTGTGCTGAATGAGAAGAGACTACGAAGCATTAAAATGAACATTAGAGAAACATCCCTTGTGAAAGCTGGGAATAAGCAATTATAATATTTCATGAGTAACGAGATGAAACAGTGAAGAAATACAGAGGTCTCATTAGCAAGAGTGGTAGCTTTAACTTGCTAGATAGACGCTTGCTCATAGGGCATTACCATTAAGTAGCCTCATAAAATTTTCACTTTCCGGACAAGCATTCCTGAAAATTCCACGCTTGGAAAAGCAAACTTTTGATAATTGGAACGTTGCATACAGTTTTATCAGGAACAACTTCCCCCCACGCAGTTGTAAGGCTTTATTAGAATATTCATATGAGAATGAATAATTTATCATACGAACTAAAATGTTTGATGAAATTTTTAAAATGCTGTCTAATTTTTTTTATTGAAAAGACATTCAAATCCCAACAACCTTCAAAAAAAATTTGGTTTTACTCGAATTTCAATATTTAAAATAACCACCATGCAAAATTAGAATAAACTTCGAAAAAAATGCTTTGAAAATTTACTATTATGCTAATGTTTCTTGTTCATCGAAAGTATCTTTCACAGATTACCGGTATTTTATGTTCAGACAGTGGTGAGATCATTCTTTTTAGGATTTTTGATTTCTCGTTTTGGAAAAAGAAACGTTTTCAATAAAATATTCTCAATCTTTGCATTAGATCTGTTATATTTGTCTATAATCTACAATTTTCAAACCTGCATTCAAACCTCAGCTTGCATTTGAGAACCACCAGGAAAATAAGGCTACTTGTATCTTAACTAATTTTAAATTGTATTCTGAGATTTTACTCTACATTTGCCAGTGGCTTTGAGACAGTAAAGTAGTCTCATTAGTACAATTATTGCAGTATGGCTGTATTCTTATGCTAGTCATGGAAAATTTACATGTATTGTAGAAAAGCTAAAACATAAACATTTTTCTTCTAAAAATAACTTTAATAACATGCCATCAACTTCGAGTCATGCTGACTGCCACTGACAATTTATAACCCCCATTTATTCCTTATCTCAGGTAGTTTAGTGGCGACAAATCAAATCCATATCTTTGTTTTACAAATAAACTTGTTCAATATGGAAACACGCCTTAGTGCCATAATTCAAATCTATAACACGTTATACTGCGTACAGATGTTATCGTAGCCTGCTGGAAAAGTTTCGTAAAAGATTTTCGTTTGTCGCCATTGGGTGATCCAATTTCAAAGAGCCATTCGTCATTGACGCCTTCTCCCCATCCATTTCCATTGCGGTCAGCATTTTATTAGCGTGCCGTAAATCGAATATCCCCTCCTCCTCACCACTCCTTCCACCCTCATTCATCGCCCCCACCCCATGCAGTAATTCGTTCACAGATGTTCAAACTTGAAATGAACGCTGCTATTTCATAGTGGCTGATTTCATATTAGCACTCAGGATTCCGAAAACTAGGAGAACCATAAATCTATAATAGGCTTAGGAAGAGAAACCTTATTTCATCCATGTTGAGAAGATGATGGAATTATACGAGATTTCATTTCGGGACTCTTTTATTCCATCCTTTTCCCCCAGATGTACTTGAAAGGGAGGGATTTTCTTGTTAGGGATGTTCTGAGGAAAGAGTGTAGGTGTTTTTTAATCCATTTTTAGAGTATTCAATTTTTTCATAATCCAATCAAATAATTTTGATATCTCTTTTTATAAAGACTTTGTCTTATACAATCTCTTTCAAATTTTATTTAATGCGATAGCAATCGTACAGTGCTTTGTTGTGTTTGATACGATAGCAATCGTACAGTGCTTTGTTGTGTTTGATACATCATAAGAAGTTTATTTATTAATTGATTTCTTTGCAATGAACGAAAATCCAATGTTACTTATTGAATACTTCACGACAATATCATTAATATCATTCTTGGAGATCATTTAGAGATTCAGAAGGAAGTCAATGTCAATCACCCTAAAATTTTAAATAATGTCTTTTTAATTATTGACTTATCAAGTAAGATGAGTAAGACTTTAATTTTTGTGCTTGACAGAGCAGATAGCGTACATCATTCTTTTTCATTGATTTGGTCCTTACAGATATCTTATTTCTTGTGTAGAATATCAGAACACAGAAAAAATCGGAGTGAATTGTCAATTGTGATTTCATTCACTTGTGAAGGTGAAGTGAGTAAAGGTCCTCTCCATGAATTAATTATAAGGATTATTATTGTCCATGCTGTCTGGAAATTCTCTTACTTCACCTCTCCTATTATTCTGTTTTAGTCAGGCTTGTCAGAATCAGGCATCTCATCTTATCAAACTTTCATAATGATACTTCATCATTGAAAAGGGCTATTGAACTTTATGATGAATTCTTCCTCAGCAGGAGTTTCGTTTGTAGTTTTAAAATTCTGTAGTCTTTGGACTTGATAGAATTCTCTCTCTCTCTCTCTCTCGATATTTTTGTCTAGTGTATTATCTTTCTAATAAGTATTATTTGTTAATCGTTTTTGAACAATGTAATATTTGGTTTCCGCCGAAACATTTACCACAACCTAATAAATTTAATTAAACTATAGAAACTTTCTTCAAACTAAGGAATTATCCAACTCTACTCAAATTAAAATATTTATTACCAATATTATTAATTCTTTAATGCATCAAAACATTGATGATAGATAGATTACCAATATTTAACACATGAAAACGTTAATAGATGCTCAACGTTTCATTTCTAGTTGTTAGTTTTTCTTTTTATCAATTTTTAAATTTTTATTCTTTGGTGGTGAAGCTACTTTCTCATCTGTTTCTTCCTCAGTGTTGAGTGTTGTTGGTTAGAAATAGTTGTTTTAGTAGACGGTCACGGCAACCTATCACAATAGATCAGGATAAATGTATGTAAATCAGTTGCAAACAGTGTTCGGTATTAGTCTGAAATGGAGCACTTGAGAAAATATTGTCATTGACCCAGACCCGCACAAATGCAATTCACCTGCGCTGCATGTGTACCTCAGTCCATTGTTGTTCGCTGGGGATGCACAATAAACAAGAAACTCACATAATTGTGCCACTAAACAATTCGATGCCGTATGTGAAGGCATTTGACGTATTAAGCCAGAGGGAGACGTTTGCAATGTGCTTGTAATACGGTGCTTGCGGTATTTGGCAAGTCCAGTCGTAGGGCACACCGTACAATAATGACATGTGTTCTGCGTGCAGCTACCATAAATTATCTGGCCTGTTCTATTGGCTCTGCTGCCTGGTGTGTAAATTGGGAATCTGGTGAGATATCTGTCTGATACTATCTTGAATGCTTAGGCTTCACATGAATCAGTGTAGATTATGTCTATTTGAAATTGAATTTCTCTAATAGAATAAAATGACTGCCTTTATTTGTTCCTGGGAGGGCGGAGTTCGGACGCCCTCTCTTGCACTTGACCCTTAATATGTGGTTTGTCTCTAACTTTTGATTGCTTTCGAAGTTTGTGTTCGATAAAGTTATTCACTTGTATTCAGCAGCCATCGTTCTACTAGTAATAGCATGCAATTCTCCCTTATCTATCATGACATTTGTCCATTATCAAGTTTTTCCGAATCGAGTATTTGTGATTGATTTTAAATCTTAAATATTTGATCACTTCACACGTTTTCTTTTCCTCTGATTCTTCATATTGCTTGGTCTGTGTCACTTTCTCATGACTATTGCATCTACAACAGCTTCCAGACTAGGCTATAAATAACACTTTCTCCCACAGGCCATATTTATGATCCATTTATTCCGTATTGCATTACTCACTTCCAAAAACCTCTGAACCGTAGGATTTTTGACATTTAATAGAAAAAAGATTACAGATGTTAAAAGACAAGTTTCAAGGCATGACAATATTTCTGGCAAAATCCATTCTCAAGCAAACCTTTTACGCATTTCATATTAAAAATTAATTTACTGTTCGAAACAGTAAACTGCCAAGTGCATTTTAGTGATTTTTCCAACTTATCTTTTCTTGGTGATAATCACAGATCCACCCTCAAATTCTTCAGATTTCATTAATATTATTTCGGTCGAACGGAATTGAAAATTGTTTTCGACCTATTGTTGATAAGCAGAAGGCATAGTTTTATGAAGAATAACTTCTCTTAATTTATTCTTATTGCACTTTAGTGATTGCTCTTGGATCCACCCTCCAATTCTCCCAACATCCATAAACTATTTTCGTGTAGCGGAATTTAGATTGGTTCAATTTAGGTTGTTTAAAATTAGCTTGGACCGAGCGATCGTATTTTATAAATTGCATGCCAACTAGCGTAGTAGTGCAATCGGCGCGGCGCGGCCGCCCCCGCAATGGTTGGCCGGTGCATCGCGACCGGGACAGGGCGGCCAACCCACCAACTGATTGCCAAGAGTGCCGTCTCGGAATGCGACGACCATGTCTGGCAGTCGTTCATACGCATTCCGTCCTGCCTATTGACCGCCACTTACTTATCTCGCCTTGGCACCATTCTGTAAAAAATAATATTGCATTCCTTGTTCTCTGCCTATCTGCTATCGGGCCGAAAGCGTTCTATTTAGTTGTGAGCATCGTTGGGGATGCAAGGGCTCTTGGGATGCAGCAGCCTAAGCTTGAAAGTTTCAATGTATCTCTATGAACGGCTATTTAAGAAAATTTGTCAATTAAGTAGCAATGTACGCTAATCTGGTTCTTATTTTGGGCTATTGATGAAAATTAGCCAATTATTCTACAATTTACGATCTAGGGGTTGTTCAATTTATTCGTAACTCAGAAAAAACATACACAATGAACATTGATAGCATGTAAATTCATACTTGAAGTTTGCGTGTGTCTTTCTCCTGTATTACAGGACTTCTAAAACTTTTTTGAAACAGGCCTTTTCTCTAAAGTTGTGTTTTCTCGATTTGAATTGGAGAATTGAAAAAAATGGAATATTTGATGTTGGTTTGAAGCAGCTGGACAGAAATTAATATTGTACTCTAGTTTGGGTCGGTTATCGATATTGACTTTTTATGGCAATTGTATGATAAAGTTTGTTAAAATGTTACAGATTGACTAAACACAAGAATCTAATTTTCTAAACCCTGGGCTGTTTGAAGCTGTTTTCAACCTCTAGGGTCTAGGGATTCTTAAGCAACAATTTTGAAAACAATTTAATGCCAATTAGCTCCTTGTAAAGGCTGTCAAAGAAGTTCATTTTGTGCATTTCAGAGATTCACAGATTTGAATAAATGAGAGGATTCGAAGCAATTACAATTAGTGCGTTAGTCTACATTATAAATTCGAAAGAGAAAAGATTACTTTGTGTAGCAGCAAGCAATCTTTCAACATGTAATCACATGCTCAGCGTAGAGAGCAGTTGTCTGATGTATGATTACTGAGGGAGGGAGGGAGGAAAGTCTATTACGCTGATAGTGGTGGCTTGGTAATTTGTTTCGTTTGCTCCCCAAGTGAGAAGTAGCCTAATAAGTGTACACAGGAGTACTGGTGGCCCTGGAGGCGAGCAATTTGTAGAAGCACTCGTTATCGGATTTTCTGCGCGCTCAAACAATGGCTAAGTTAATTAGTGACCTGTCAACATTAGTTTTCAGTGGATACAATCCTCATCTTACAATATATATCCGCAGCCCTTTTGTGTTAGCCACGATTAATGGCCGGCTGCGGCTGCACTGCATTCCGATTACAAACTCGGCCTCTTCACTTCCATTCCTTTATTTGCCAATTCCACCGAAAGGATGCTCTGCTCTGCTCTGCTCTCCGCTTCTCGTTTTTTATCCACTCCACGTTTGCCAGCTCTCCATTTATTGGATTGTTCTGCTCCGCCTGTGCTTGATGTCTTTTTGGACAGTTGATTTGCTCGAAAGTCAGATTAGGAGATTTCGATTTCGTATTACTTGTACCTTGCAAGTAGGTCCTAAATCCATAGAATTCATTCTACATTTAAACTACGAGTAAATTCACCATTCATTTATTTTAAAAATATATATAAAAAATACAATATTATTTGTAGAAATATAACTAATGTATTCTTGAAACCTCCAAATATTTCGCCTATTTCTTTCAATTGATTCTCGATAGTTTTTTCTGGTAACATTCAATAGGAGCTATCAATTTTTTCGGAATATGTAAGAAAACAGCATTCATCGAATTCAATGCATAGAATTCAGGATTCATAGCTTTCAATTCAGCATTGAAAGCTTTAATTACTTTTCTTCACTTTCTCTGAAAATATCAATCAAATGGGAGCTATCATTTTTTTCAGATACTGATACAGTGTCTTTTGATTCTATGATTCCAATATTTTATATTCATTTTAGTTGAAGTTGGCCTACTGTCTAAGAATTTCAATCATTTCCAACTTTATTTATTCATTTATTCACATTGATGGTTTGTTTGTAAACTAAAACGAATGATGACTTATTTTTCACTTACTAATTGAATGCGATTCAAATCGATTATATTAGCACTGAAAACAAAAAACTTTAAATTTAGAAAACAATTTTCTAGGAAATCAATTTGGCATCTCCAAAAAATAGAGTCGGTGTAACAAGGGTAGGTAATAGCGTAGAGTTAACCAATTTATTGTTGTATCAATCTATGAAGAGCTTACAAATAACGTTCATCCGTTCAGAAATTCTTGTTAACATCGTAGTTCTTTATGCATCAAGAGTTTTATTTAATTGATTTTCAAGAGGCCCAAGCTTAATTCTTGGCAGATTATTTATAATATAAAAAAATCAGATTAGTAAAAGCGAAGTTTTAATTTATTTGAAAAATCATCCCTATATTTTTGTAAATCTGATGCTTTGCCTTCTACCTCCTGGGTCGTCCAAGGCCCAATAATGATAATAATAATCCACCCTTAGGGGAGATTCTGTTTTCACAGAAAATATAATAATATGAGATTCCAAAGTTGGCAAGTGACCTAGAAAGAGACCAGAAAATGGGCGGAAAATTATCAATCGATACCTCATCTCTGTAATGTGTTGTGTTTTTCATGGAACACCAGGTGCGGTCAGTGTTCAGTATTAGCTTTTTTGTGGCAACTGCAGAGCAGAGCAGTCTCGAGTGTTCGACCCATTTGTTGAGATCAAAAATGTTTGAAACGAGAGTAGACATTGTGGTGCCCCCTGGGTTGGGGTTGAGCGTCCATATGAATGGGTAATGAACTCTTGGTCGACCTCTTTTTTCATTTCACTCGCTTCTAGTCCACCAAC
This sequence comes from Laodelphax striatellus, assembly GCA_017141395.1. Lineage (NCBI taxonomy): Eukaryota > Metazoa > Arthropoda > Insecta > Hemiptera > Delphacidae > Laodelphax > Laodelphax striatellus. The sequence continues at coordinate 18,234,839 of CM029532.1, read as the reverse complement.
GCCCACCCCCCTCCCCCCTGCATACCACCTGAGAAGCCTTCAAACAAATTCGCGCCCGACTTGTCTCCTTCTGTTCTTTCTGTGCAAAATAAACTAGCCTCATTATTTTTGAATTCTGCTCTGGTAGCTGCTTTCTCTTCTCTTCTAGGTCACCCTTCTCGTACCACCGATGAAAAGCACCTCTATTCACTTCTCCTCTTTGTAATTAAACGTGTGAAATGAGCTCTGGGTGTTATCCAGCTTCTGCCATTTCTTTCTTCGCCTCCTTTTCTTCCCTCAATCACCTTGCATTTCTCAGCTTTCCGCGGTGATAATTAATTTCTGAGATTTCTGGCTGGGCAAATCCTAATGTCCAAGTATTTCTATTAATTCATGTCCAAGTGTTTATTCTTAGAGCTAGTGCTTCGGTAGCGGTTTTTCTACTCACTGATTATCTGAATTGAATTTAAATTTCTTTAAGGTTGTTTTAATGGCTGTTCTTTTCTATTTCTTAAGGCTGTTCTTTAAAGGTTGTTTAGTTCAGAATAACAATGAGATCTTTGTAAAATTGAAGGAAAAATAATAATGAGGATCAGGTGGAGGATTAAATATAGTATTCAGAGCGTTAGCAATAGAACCTGTGGCATCTGTTTAAAAAAAATCATAAGCTTTTCTTCATTAAAAGAAGGCTGAAATACACTAGATTCCAATAGCACAGGCTACTAAGCAATACACTAATAAGTCGAGTGTGTTTCTGTATTTTTCCTGTTTTACAGGACTTATAAAATTAAATGAAACAGAGGCCCCTGGTAGCTCAATAGTCCAGGAGTGGATGATTGTTAACCTTCTCTACGAATAACAGTTATCATAATAAGAGTTATCAGTTATTATAAGAAATGTAGAGCTATTTCAAAACCATTATTATCTAAGTAGATGGTGGTAGTAGTATTATCAGGTTTGACTAATTGTTTTTCTCGATTTGCAGCTGGAAGGAACTGGACTCCCTCCTTTGGTCATCTGCATGGGGTGAGTTTACCGTTCATTAATTTGCAAAAAATTCAATAATCAAGAACGATTTATGGACCTCGCTTCACCCAACTATTTGAAGAGGCTTTAACCTACCTCATGGGTCCACATTTAATTTCTACCTGTAGTCGAAAGGTTTGACCCACCCACATTATTGAATAATAATTTACATTCGATACAATACAAGGGTTGGAATGAGATATTAATGCGCACTGTTCCACAGGCGTCCATATAAAGTCTATAGCCGACGACATTGCTTTACATTCTATGAAACAATCTAATATTTCAATTAATCATATTCATGATTAAGGGAGGCGAAATCTGTGCATGATAAGTCTGAGCGATACAGTTTTTAAAGTTGAAATGTTGGGAGGTACGTAATCATGATTCGATATCGAATATCTGAATAGATGTTCATTTTTCCAAGTTTATCTGTAGACAATATATTCAAATAGAATACTGTTATAATATTTAAGGTGAATAAAGTAGGTTAAAGTTTGTGATTTATGGATATGGTGAATAACTAGGAGGTGTTTCCGAAACAAATTTTTGATTCTACTACTCAGAAATAACTATTGTGAGAAATTGATATGAATACACGAATTGTCATTGATATATCTTGGAGACACATACAATCTCGTTTCCCATGCAAATTTTATGAAACGGTTCCAGAATCGAAAGCTACAGTCTTTTGTAGTCTGTAAGTATTTGTTGGGCTTTCCGCCAAACGCCATCATCTTTGATGGCACAAACTCAAGAAAACAACTCGCCCTACATTCGCTGCGCTCCATCCTCCTCCATTAATCACTGGAAATTTTGTATCCGATTTATAAATACATAAATTATCCACGGTAAACCTCCAGGTAGGCCCAGTGCCAGAATAATCGCCTCGAGTCATGATGGCTACCAATGACTTGATTTATTCACACGTGTTGAAGCATGTTCCGGATCTATATAGGGGTAGTCCCCGTCACTCCGTTCATATAATTTAAAATAAAAATTGATGTTGATGCCATTTACCAGAAAAAAACATGAAAAAATGCATGTTTGACTTGTGATGAAAGGTGATAAAATTCGATGTTGAAGAGTATCAAGACATACAAGAAAAACCGACACATTATACCTACCATACATTTTCGCACCAATTTCCATAACAGGAAATGTATTATTTTTTGTCATTATCGACAGTAATGTTCTCACAAATTACAACTCTATACTACGGGTCATAAGATTTTGAAAATTTACTAAATCAAGCCCGATATCGACGATATTCCAGAGTTTTCAAAGAGTTGAAATGTCTTGTACACAGTTTCAGTTGAGGGATTTTTTTTATAAAGAAGGTATCAATTATTATTTTCAAGCTAGATGGCTGAGGCGAGCATAGCGAGCCTGCCGACTGTTTTTGCAATATTTTTACATGAATTAGATACATATTACATCTTTTTTCAATCGTAATTTAGCATGTTCAAGACATAATCATGAAATGTTCTCTCATTCTACTTTTGTTGTGATAATTTTTGAATAAAAATTATTTGTCTGGCCCATGTTTTTGCAGTACGATACTAATTACTGAATTGATCTCATCACAAAGATATTTGGAGTGAGAAATACAGTACACAGAATGAAATTCGTGGAGTGAAAATAACTAACTTATTTAGGACGTATAACTTAGTGCATTTGCAGTATGATACCATCAATCGATTGATCACATCACAAACATTTTTGGAGTGTGAAATACTGTAGCCAGATTCTCGTATTTTATCTCGGTCCAGTGAAAAAAACTTCTCAGAAGAATAATAATCCAACTTGAGTAGCTCAAATTGTAGGGCCAAGCAGAAGTTCCTCTCACCGGTAGCAATGAGCAGGACACTTGAACTGAGTATTAGCGGACTTTCGGGTGGTAGAGTGGAGTTTGCCGGTAGCCGGGAAGGAAGTGTCTGATGCCGCCGCCGGTGCAAGGTCACATGGTCTATCAGGTGCTGTGTGGCCTGCCTAAACCCTAACCCCAAACCCAAAACCCCCTAAAAACCGTGACTGGGTCTGGGGCCACTCTGGCCCTGGCCCCCTCCCCCCTGCCTCATAGGATGATGATGCTGCAGTATCGACCCAAGTACCCCCACCCCTCGCCCTCCACCCGGCCACGCCCCTCCCCCTCATCACCCACAGCACACACTAGAACACACAATCAATACAAATTACGCCCGCGGTCCACAACAAAAATCTTGTCCGTTCATTCATTCTCGCTCACTCTATCTCACTCACTCACTCTACTAGTTAGCAGCCCCAATTGCAATTGCAATCAATCACTCTGTAGTTGAAGGCTGGCTTTTAAACCTATTTCCAATCTAGATGTGGTATTCTCTATGTACTGTACTATCTTTCCTTTTGTATGAGCCGGGCTTATTGTCGATAGAGTTGCCCAGTCGTCCTTTCTGAACGAGAAACAAATTGTTGCATTATCCTTAAAGTGCTCCAACCAACGTAGTCAGTTTTATGTATTTTAGAGATTGTTTCTCTTTTGGTTGATCTATTATTAATTGTAGAAGGTTCTTGTTTATAATGTTATGTCTTGAATGGCAAGGTGAAGCCCCACCAGTCGGTTCATCATTGTAAAAGAGTTGCAACTAGCTGGTTATCTATTGGAAGAACTACCGACATCAATCTTTTTGGTAAGAAGAATGGAACATAATGCAACTGAATAGTTCTAGAATCGTTTCATCTGACCAATGAGCATTACTAGAATTATCTCTGAAGTACTAAATACAATAGAACTAGTACTTACCTCTGTTGTCTTGCTATTGAGATTGTTTCTGCCATAGGCAAACCTCTTTAAAAGTCCGATTCCTTAGTTTAATTGATTTCAGTAATTCTACTCGTATATTGTTCTTCAGTACATTGTTCACCTCCATAGTTGAAATTTGAGGTTTGAAATGACGCTACTCACCTGTATTTCGATACTAGCATTATCTAATTGTTGAATGATTTCTTGGGTATTACCAGAGATAAACATGATTAGTCCATAGTATTACCTCATTATCCTCTCTCAACTTCCAGAATACTGTGGAAAAGTACTCTGGGAAATTGCGTCTAGGAAATCAAATCATTGAGAGAAAATCGATAGAAAAATACAACCTGACAAGCTTCAACTTTGATCCTATCAATTCCATTAGCAGCGGCTACTTTTCTTATTGTCAAATACCTGGAGAGCACAATTTTTTACTGTTGTTTTCTTGGAAAATACGATCGAGAATGAGTGCCATAGAGTGGGAAACAAAGAGCTGAGTTCTTTGAAGAAGAGCGAGCGCGCCTTTGTGTAGTAGCTGGGCAGGATTTTCATTTCAGTGAGCTCTCATTACTCTCTAGCTGCAGTAGCTAGAGCCATTGCCTGTCGACTGACAGGTATTTTGTATTCCATTTGCCGTTATTGGATTTTTCGCCACTGCTTTATCTCTGATTCCTTTCATAAACCAGTTATTGGTTTCTGTTGACAGTGATATTGGGTGCTTCTGATCTAGTTTCTCCTTTCGTCCAGTTTCAAACTTTGTCGCAGGCGCTGTAATCGAATCTGGGCATCATCCTCCACATGGCATTTCATTCATGCTTTGCCTTGACCCCAATTCTCGGCCAACAGATTCATTGGCGAATGATTCGAATAATCTTATTTTGGTTTTTCTTTGGTTTTTGAATATGTAGCAGTAACTTAAGGATCCTAATGTCCCTAATTGATTTTGTTTATACTACTTAAAGAAGCTGAACGTATTCGCGCTCCAACGTTAATACTATTTATTCTATGTATGCATACAAAATTACAACAATTAAAAGCTTGACGCCAAAACGAACCTCATTGAAAATAGATGAATGAAAAAGAAGAAATGAAAAACCCAATGTGGAAAAGCTACAGTTAGAAAAAAGGCCTGAAGCAAAAGTACAAGAAAAAATAAACTTAATCCTTTTTTCTAGTTTTCTTGCAATGCTCTTCTATTTTCGATCTGACTGTTGAAAGAATTATACCATTGATGTAGCCTATGTATTTTTCGATTTCTGACTGGCAATTGTTGAATCAAGCCGTGAATGTGTGATATTTCAATTTATTGTATTGTGTGAAAATTGAAGATTAAAGCAATTTTCCGGTTTCCATATTCAAGAAGCGGAAGTCCAAAACAATCCTCATGGAATTAATAATGGGCGTTAGTAGTCGGTCATATTGGATTGATGTCCCATAAGATCAATGTAATTTTAAACTAAAACACGCATTCTCTTGTAACACATCACGTCTCATTACGTCGGATCTTCTTGAAAAAATTTTTATTTGATAAATAATGAATCGTTTCGGTAGAAAATTACTATGTTTATTGAGTAATGATGTCACGATATTTAAAATTCAAGTTGACTTATCATTCTACATTAAAATGTAAGTTACGTTGAAATGATTATTGATTTTTTCTATTTTCAAAAATGAATCATACACCATACAAGTCATTTACTAGAAATTGGGACCCCAGCATTTCAGATTACTTTCATTTATCACTGGTTGCACAAAGTACTGAGCATTATGGAGGATTAATAATGTTGAAGAGCCAGTAACCTGGATATAACCAAATATGCAAGTGAATCTTATCAACCTCGCAATTTTCCCTTTCTTGTTATCATCTCCCAAATGATGATTAAGTACTCTATCAGGTACCATGCTTCATTTATATCAATAAGTGCCTATTTTGACAGGCGTTTCCTTAGCAAAGAGTCGAGCCTCCTGTCGTGAGTGCGGTGGAGTGTTTGCTGCAATAATTGAATTGGATCGATAAAAATGTAAAATTAAATTTTCTTGCTCCATCACCAATTGCAATCGGCTAATTGTTTCTCGTGATTGATAAATTGTCGAGGCATGAAAATAAATTACTCTTGACATTTCCTAATTGAACCCTTTGTTCATTTTTTGTTCACGTTTCTTTACGTTGCATTTACGCTGTCATTGCTCTGCAACACACAAGTCCAATGCAGTTTTTTGTGAAAACTCATCAGTCGAGCCTGTTCTATATTGTGCTAGTGTTCTGCTGTTTTTCACAAGCTTCCCAGATGGCAATGAAAAGAGTTAAAAGCCATAGAGTAACTTGTAAAACTGTTTCTCCTCTCTTAAACAGCTTGTGAATGTATTTTATTCTTCAGTGAATCGAATCCCTCACGTCATCAAAGCTTGTTTATTTTCTCTTCGAAAAAATGTTCACTGGGAATGGATTATGGAAAAACCTATTATCAGAAAGATTTTTTTAATAGGTTGGATTGAGCTTATCTATGGCAGATACAATCAGACAATACCACGGCCGTGACATTGCATGAATGATACAGTATTATAATAGTATGCTTACAGTAATTGTTAATCATACACTTTTTTGCTTGAGGAAGTTATTAAAGTTCACTTGCTAAACTCTAGATTTGCATATTTAATTGAGCATCCAAAATCTCAACAGTCTGGGTTACATTGCGGCGGAGGTAGTGCCAGTAGTAGGCCATAAGTCATTTACATAATAAGGTAAATTAGATTGTGGCCAACCAATTTGGATGAATTATCTGGAAGATACGTTATGAATACGATTGGAGCCGGTGTAATAATGTTCTTAGAACGTTGGTGCGAGGAGACCCAACCAAGTTCGGTTCCCAGAACACGCTAAATTTATGCGTGCGCGTTATTGCGGATGGCCGCATAGTGTGGCGCGAGGGGGGAAGGGGAGCTGTTTTGGGGGCAAGGGTCTTGTCCGAAGGCGAGATAATGAAAGAAAAACAGCAGTCGGTGCCAAGTGCACGTAGATTTGGCGCCGTGGCGCTCTCAGACCCCCCTCAACTCCCCCCATGATTTTGATCATCATCAGTTGGCGGCGCTCCTTCTCCCACCCACTAACTCAAATTTCCATTTCTCTCTCTCCCGGCGACTGTCCCTTGTGCGGAAACGAACGCAAATGTCACACGCTTCACTTGATTCAGAGGAGCCAGCGGGGGTCGGCCCCCTGCCCCCACCCTGCCCTGTGTGCCACCCCATCATATTCCTATCACAATTGTAAATAGCCTCGGGTGGCCTGTGATGGAGCGGAGGGGGATCTTCGCTCCTTCTCTCTCTCCACTGCGTTCCATTTCATTCATCCATCTCCTCGCTGCTCTGCTGTCCACGTGTAGGCTGCTGCTGCTATTTCAAACTAGGCGCGACGTCCACTAGATAGATGTCGTCAGAGATTGTGTAGATTGGTTTCGTGGACAATTTCCTAACCCTGCATAGAAGAGGAAATTCGTGTATTCTACTGCTTTCTGTGATGGAAATATTTATTCATGGATTTCGGTTATACAGCTCTGGCCAAGGTAAACAGGGAAGATTCATCCTTCTATTTACCTGGGTAATGGCCTTGTATTTTTTTAAAGAATGGTCCAAATCTCGGATTTACAAAAATTAATATGGTGATTTGAGTTTATTTAAAAATAATGGTATGCACTAAATAGTGGGGGAAGGATGTTTTTCTTCCATTCAACTTCAACAAAAATACTATTATTGAATAAGTAAGACTTATTTCTGTATATTGAACGTCACCACAATCTACCTCACTCCTCAATTTGCATAGCACGTTCGTAGGACCTAAACTCGTTGAAGTCTACATAATAAATAGTCACCCACAGTTAGAACCAGCTCAAGGGATACCACACTCAGATGTTGATCGTTATCTTATTTATTCCCTTCATTTATCGCGATGTAAATAATAAATTTGAATTTGAATTGATATATAAGATTTTGTAAGGCATCTCTTAATTATTACGACGTATTTAATGTTTATTATTATAATATTTTATTTATCAATGAAGACAATAGGTCTTAAATCTGTTCACTTTATCTGTGATTTTAGGTTTGTTTATTGACTTGAGAACTAGTGGCCATGAGATGAAAAATAATTTTGGAAAACTCGAGGAAATGATGATTTTTCTGTTCAAAACAAAATTAAGTTGAGAACTGGAATTTTATTGTCATTATCCCAAATTAATCCCATTATGAGTTGACATTCTGTGCAATTAATCTAATATTGTTTAATGAATAACTTACTGGCGTACCAAAGTTAGCGATGCCATGATTTTTATGCTAAATCATCTTCCCCTCAACAAAGTGACAAGTAATCAGCTTCAGCTACTCTGAAGATGGCTACTTATTATTCATACACAAGGGGGGTTGCTGTTTAAAAGATGTTACAGGGATCAGCAACTGAAACACTTTTTTCAATTAGCAGACATCTATCCATCTATGAACGTGTGTAATTAATCACGTGACAAGAGGGGTCACGTGACTGAGACACCGCCTCTTTCCCCGTCCCACAACCACAGCCCCCTTCATATGCATTTTGGGGGCCTTCTGTCAGAGATGAATGATGGGCAGCCTCTTCTTCGACGCCTCATTTACCCAGGCCTTCTTTTTCATCTTTCTTCTCCCACATCTCAGACTTCTCTGGCACATGACGACAGACAGCTCATTATGTCTTTCTGCGTTCATTGCAATATTCTCCCTTTCATTAGTTGCAATTTTCTTATTGAGAGCTGTATTGAGCTTTCTTGGTTTGATGATAATATGCTTCACAATGAATTTTATTCAATTTACTGAAATAATCAATTGTTTATTATATATTTTTGATTATTTCATTGATTTAGGTGATCATAATGAATATTAGTGCGCTTACAGAAAAATCAATGAATATTTGAACCATGTCATTTAAAAAAGTTATTAATTTATTAAGTGCCAATTATTAAGTGATGATTTTTTACTTATATATTGAAATTTGGAATAATCCCTTTGAGATATAGGCCAATTAATTGTACCTTTCCTCGGATCTCAGCAAACATCAGCTTCAAATCTTCACATTGGATCTTGTAGAGTTTTTTGAACAATATTGTACTCATTGAGTCGACAGAGATAATATTCAGAATACACTCGTGATACGGTAATCAGAAATAAATCATAATGATATATAATCACATTTATTCCTGCCAAATTCTTGTTTAATCCATTCACCTCCATAGTAAAACTTCACATGATATAGTACATAAAGGTTTAATATCATTGATTTCAATTCTGCTTCCCGCAAATTCACATCAATATTCATTATGAAATTCAAAAATAAATTTAATTTGATAAAAAAGACAGGTTTTATAACCTTTCAACAAAGGTTATACAACAAACTGAAGCACTAGGATTGACATTATCAATCGTCATCAAACAAAACAAAAATCTTTTTTCTTGCCTTTACTCTAGGCTACACAGAAAATCACCATAGACTGACAAAGTTTTAGCTTCTGAAAGGAGAATGGCGAACGCTTCTGTAGAAGCCTGTGATTGGACGAGTAGGCGTGGCTTTGGCTGAGGCCAAGACACGCCTCCCAACCAATAGCAGGCCTCTGCTAAAGACACGCCCATTCAGCCAATAGCAGGCGCCGTACGTCATCATTCCAGTCTTACTTCTGCCAGTCTATTTAATATTATTGGTCAAAATTTATAATACGTATCTTGAATGGCGGAGCAAGCAATTTAAAAAAACGGCATTTTTGTAATTTTTAGTAGCTTCTTTCTACCAAAAAGATACGTTGTCGCTTTTTTAATGGCTATTGTTGCAATTGACAACATTTAAAAAATACGTTAGTGACAAACTAGTTTCCAATTTGTTTCCCTGAAATGAGTCTACATTTAAATATAATGATGATTATCAATAGAGCTCTAAATTTGTGTATGTATTGTCATTCGATTAATTTCCGCGTAATTCTAAATTGCAAATGTTCTTGGTTGATTGAAATGCAATGTATCGTTTGATCACTTTCGGATGGTATTTTGTACGTAACTGACATTAGCAGATTATATTTCATTGGAAGATTCCTATCTTCCAATGATTCCATGGTTCCATCATTGATTCGGAAGAGATTAGCAGCTCTGCGTGCTAACAGGGTAATGTATGAAAGTCAAATGCAACACCTCCATTATACATGCAGGGAAAGTGCGTGACTGATTCACAACTCGATTTAACCCTGATCATCTACTTTATTTGCATTGTTCTTCTTCTCATTCAATGCCAATGCTTTTCATTTCAATTCAATTCAATGCTTTTCATCAGTCCAATTCAGAATTGCCACGGATTTATAAATGCAGTAGACTTGTTCGAACTATCTAATTGAAATTCAATTGTAAAACACATTGCAGATCTGTGCTATGCAGATAACAAGTTAGTAATTTTGTTAAATTCTACTTCAATTTCCGAAAACCAGTCCCTCTGTTACTGTGTATGCAAAACAGGCGTATTGATCCCATTTTGTTGACGAATTTGATGGTATTTGATTATTTTGCCAAATTGTCTATATGACAGATCTGCATAAATGAGATTGTCTATTGAAATGGGAATGTACACAGCTCTAGGAACTGAATTGCATCTGTTTGGTTGAGTTTGATTCACGTAATTTGATACTTGAAATTACGTAATATTCACGTTTAATTTGATCGCACATGGTTGGCATTCAAAATGGGAATCCTTTGATTTTTATCGGATTGAAAACTTAGCCTATCGTGAAAACTTGGTCATCCAGAAATATGGAATCAACAAATTCTGAATTATTTTTGCGTTGGAGTCAAAATTTTATCACTTCAGTAATATCTTCTTTTTAATATTAATAAATTGTATTGTTGAACTATTAATTACAAACAGGACTTCGGCCGGTTCTAGAATCGGATTCTAAAAAAAGGAACTCAGCTCAGTCTTATCCTATCATAGAGAAAGCATACGCATCTGACTGAGGTCCTATTTTGTAATCAATTCAGCTGTAGAAGAATGTTATTGTTTATTTGATTCTATCAACAATTATTCCCTCAGTTACTATAACTAGCAAGTATTTCCATGCTACCCATGAACATTTCCCTTTTCTGAAACTATCTCTGAATGTTTTAAATTAGCTTTTTTCATCGCCAAAATTCACATGATGGAGAGGGAAAGGCCAAGAAATTCTTGACTGCGGTGAAGCGAAAGGCCACCTTCCTTGCTTTGTGAGATAATACACATTTTTCTTTTGTGGTAGTTGCACACATTTATATAGCAAAACTTTTATGGCGAAAACATTTTTGCCGGTAAGTGGACGGCTGGCCTTATATGACCCCTTCACAGAGATAAAATACACAGTACAACCCAGCAATATCGTTGTAGGGCCTCTCTAGGTAGCTGCCATCAATTATCCAAGCCAAGTAGCTGACGTAATAGCCCAGTATTCAGGCGCTGCTAGATTGTCTAAACGTAGAATAAATGCTGAATTCAGCAATAAGTTTCAGAGCCACCTTTTCTGTTACTGCCAAGAGAATTAAGAATTCCAGCCGGGTAGAGGGGCTTGTGAAGAGGATCTTCTAGGGATTATTAAGAACGATGGCTTCACTTAATCTCACAATTTCTCTCAGATTATTTTTCCGATGAAGTTGTTTCCTCGATTTTCATCACGTGCTTCTTCTTCCTGCAATCCGTCAAGTAATCCTTAATTAGGATAAAATGGTTTGGAAATTCTAATATCGTAAACTAGTTAGTTTGTTTTTTGTTTCAACGTCAAAATCTACTAGATAGTTTGTTTTCTGTTTCAAAATTTTTCAATGTCAACATCTAAGTTTTCGAAGAGTTTATATGATTGATAATTTGGCTATTTTCGGTTAGAAACTTCCATGTAATCTTCTTCAATATTCAAAATTTTCACGTGTTTGCTTTCGGAGTGAAAATTGTGACTGTGAAAGATATGTAACATCCTAGTATACCTATCCTAGTAGTATAACCTAGATTTGGACTGTATTCTTAATTGGAAAAGGGACACTTTTGGGCTTAAGCCTGTTGAATCTTACCATTAAGTATTATTTGTAAATTACTGAATAAATAAATGACTTGATTTATTTTGTAATCTCTTGCCTTTCTAGTATTAAATATTTATCGACTGTAGACCTAGAAACCATATCCTGAATTAAATTTAGAGTCTTAGCTTTGTCATAGAAACCCTTTCAACTTATGACACCCCAGAATCGAAAGGCGATTCTACTATGTTGTCTAATATTAACAAATTATTTGAGCTCCATCGATCTCTCAAATTGAAATATAAAGTAGATGCAATAAATCTTTCACCCACAAACGTAAAATTGTATCACTTTATTTGGGTAGGGCAATATTTTACGACTGCTATACTGTCAAACTAACTCAGAACGTTGTAATAGACATTGTTTACGATAATATTATGAGATTGATTACGGGAAAAATTTTGATTTTGAGAGTGATTACGATTTTTAATATTCATAGAAAGGCGTCTCTTTCAAATAGGTACTTCAGAACTAATCTACATGTGCTGATCTAATAATCTAATCTGCATATCATCCATCATTTATTCACGCAAAATATTACAGTGTATCAGACTGAAGGATGATGAAGGTCATTGAATAGCATCTCCGAGGGTGTAAGCTTGCAAGTGACAGTGATAAGTGTCAACCGTTGGAGAAGGCTCTACGCTACGCCAAGATTATTATAATATACAGTGTGCTAGATTCTACTCATATGATGAAGGGAAGTAAGCGTTCTTCACATAGGATGTACAAACTTCAAATGTAGTCTTCGATTTTATGCAGGAAATTTGGTTGCACAAAGGACAATAATAATTATTACAATCGATACCGCTGATAAGGACAACCGACGTAAAAGATTTAACGGCCTGCTCACCAAGAATAAATTCTCACTAACTCCCTTGAGTCTTTTGCTTAGTTTTCACCATTTTTTAATGTGTACATGAATAAATAATGTTCCTGAATGCTTTAAATTGCGGCCATTTTTAAGGTAGCTGAGATCATCGTAAGAGATCGCAATCTCCAATTATTTTTTATTTCCAGTAAATGCATTTTCATAGGCAAGGTGTCATCTTGTTAATACAACAAAATATTATAGTATTTAGAACCTTCCTACTCGATATTTAATTGTGACAGTACTAAAACAGCAATTGGAAGCAATTAGTTTCAAATCGTCTCGCAATTAATTTTTAATTGCTGCTGTACCTAATTTCTCGTGCTATTTTCCAATTCGCCCGTTCGTGTGCCTAAATTTCTAATTAAATTGGCTGTATTCTTGCATAAAAGATGGTTGGTTTAAGAATCATTGATACTGAAGAGTAATGTGCTTAGTAGGTTGAGACCAATTGGGCGCACTTCCAGTTGTGTAAATTTCCAACCATCTATGGGAAATGATGATAAAACAGGCTATATTTTCACGATCACTCGATACATTCTAAGCTACCGGGCAAAGATTTTATTGCTTCTCTAGTTTATTACCCGTAAGCTTATGTCGCTTTTGTTATCTCTTGTGTTTGTGAACACAACCACCGCAAAGGGATAACGCGCAAAGTTTATGCCTTGTCTCTTTTAACGACTCTCCTTCATCGTCTCATTCAGTACTCGGAATAATTGAAGTCAACTTCAAACTTCCCTATTAAATTCTTTGTTGTAGTGGATGCAGTAGTTCGAATTACTTCGTTGAGTTTTGTATGCCAAGAAGACTTGCGACTGCTTGTTGAACGCGGATGTAAGAAGTGATTTGAGAGGATCAGTTTTCCATTCAACCCAAGTTGAACGGTCGAGAAAGTTAATTGAATTCCGTTTTCTAGGTCAAGGGAGATTGTGCCAGTTTTGAATTTCATCTCTACCCTGCCTGTCAAATTATTTATTTGTTCTTGTACAACAACTTGGATTTTTTTTTAATCAATTAATAAACTCTTTGAACAAGTTTTGCCATCGAAATAGAAGCTATCGTGGAGAATAAATTCTAGATTTCATCAAACTTTGCATTTGATGCATTTTGCCATCTCAAAATTGTTCAGCAGTTCTGATAGACTTGTTTTGGAGAGTATATTTTCACGTGTCATACGCATAAACAATTTGATAGGCTTTCCATTGGGCTTACCATTCTAAGAAAATAAATACGTTGATACATATATTATGCTTTAATAATTATGTTTATAATAAATAAATCTGTCATATAAATGAAACAGAACTATTCCGTCGTTTTTGAACGAATTGCGAAGCCAACACATTTCTTGACGATTGAAATGACTGTATTTTTTTGCTAGGGATGATGCCCACATAAGCTCTAAGCTTGTGCGTGGGTAATGGGAAGGATGATGATGAGAGATGAATGGACCTACTGCTTTAGATGGGTTCCGAACCACCGGGAAGCGATTTTGAAGCTCATAAATTTTTGTATTTAGAGGAGCTGGTCACCGTTACAACGGGAGTGATAGGCGCTGTCTCTTATCTAATTTCATCGATTAGACTCGCCTCTGCCACTGGGACCAACCGCTTCCCATTAATAATAATATTATCATAACATAATATTTGGCAACACACATCTGAAGTCTATAAATCGGTTGCCATGAATCAGTTCAAAAATATGAGCTTCACAATGTTTTTCAGCGAAATTTCTTGTGATTGTCGTTGCTCCCTTGTTTCATTAGTAATACAGTACCTGACATTTTTATAGTAGCTGACATTGTATATAAATAGGCTAAAGAAAATTATTGACTACTTCATCGAATTGGAGAATGGTTCCCATGAAAATCCGACTATTCCGTAAATAATTATTAATCGAATCACAGGATTCTCATTATGCTGAGTACACTCACAACACGAGTACAGGAACCCAGTTGTTCTAGGTCATAGAATTTGTTTTTCATCCAAGTGATAACATTCTTGTGTTAGTAAGGTTTATTGGTATCTTCATTTACTCGATATTATCAATGAATACAGAAGTAATTTCTGTATTCATTGATATTATCCACTGAATCAGCAATATCAGCAGCTAATGTAGGTTGATGCCCACATCAGTCACCAATTTTAAGCCATGAATTAATTTATGTAAATAATGAATAACTTGGAAAAGCTTTTCATTCACATTCGAAATCATTAAAATTGAAGCTGTGGACAGGAATATCCCTCATTCTGAATTTGGGTGATCTAGAGTACGTTCATATCAGCAGTGCTACGAATGAAGTATGAAAGGCTGATATTCGACGAACACACTCGTCATTATTTTTAACAAAGTCTCTGGTGTATTTTGTATCAGAAATGGTGACAATGCACTTATTTCAAGCGTGATATTTGGCTGTTTTTTTTTCATTGGACAGGACTTGAAATGTGTCTGACAAGAGAATTCGGTGGCCCTCCCCTGCGCTGTTGTCCATAAATAGCATTAAAACGAACTTATCACATATTTATAACGCTAGCTGTAAATGTGAATAAATTATGCCATGCATTATGTATATTCGATCTCACTTCTAAAGCCGAAAGGCTATTTGTGCGCTCACCCCTTGACATATCTTCACCCCTTTTAATGGAAGAATGTTTATTAATGCTCTCTCGTTTCAAAATAGCCTCCCTCTTATTTCAGTCACCAGTAGCTTCTTTTGGAAGCCTTTTAATAATGGACCTAAGTTTAGAATCTACCAACGATTGATGTGATGGTGTTGCCCTTGTGCAATCAGTCACTTTAGCGGGTCTAGTAACCTTACAAAGGTCTTTTGACCTTTACATGCTATCAGGTTATCGTGATTATCATAATTCCTTCAAGTACTGATTCGTTTCAAGTGAAATTGTAGTATAGAAATTGATAGAATTGAACGTCACAATTCACCCTCTGGAGAAGTTGAGTTTTTTACATTGTGTCTTGTGATACACACATAGCCTAATATTCAATTTGTTATTTCTATCTTTATTATAATTGAGTATCGTTTCCTTGTATCATTGACAGCAATATGATTAATTTTAATTGATATTTTGTGATTTGTTGCAGGAGATGGCGGCATTGCTGGCTGCCACATGCGTCTGCTGACCTACTGCTGTCCTTGTCGCACTCAGAATGAACCTGAACCAACGGTCAGTCATCATTCCAGATCATCTCATTCAAAATATTGAATAGTCGCCATAATAACAACTATGATAATTATTATCATAGAAATTAGAATCAAATTCAAAGTATAGGTCTCAATTGCACAAATTATGATTAATGGCCTCTTACATTTGATTACGAGGCATTTTCTAGGAATCGGTGTGAGGATTTCGTTCTCCTTTATAGTTTAAGTCTTAATTACTGCAATTTGTTGAAATCCTCTGGGACGGATTATTAGAATTGTATCAGGAAATTAATCTCGTGAGTGTCAAAAAATTGAGCGCACATTATTTTGATATTTTAAATTTACTCAACCAATCTGAAGCTTGCACTTATGAAAATTCTGCTTTTGAACTTTCACCTTCACATACTTGTGGACTAAACTGATTCATTGTATCTTCTTCCTATGTAGTCTTCATGTGTCTGTAGAGCTGCCAATGAATTTTTTTACAGAAAATTAATTGGTAGAATTTTACCTCATCAAGATATCCTTCATACAGTAGATATTCTTGATCACCTTTACAATGTAGCCTATCATATAGAAACTAGGTATCACAATAAGCTCTAGGATTTTCTTGTCCGTTATTGGAAGGGTCTTTATTGGAGCAACATGCTGCAGCACAACGTTGTAGGCTATGGTGGAAGATAGTCTGGTGTGGCTTATTGGATGAATGACAAGAGACTACTCATGAAAGGAAAGTGTCTATCTGTACACGCGGTAATGGCCAGAAGGTAAACAGGAGCGATGGCGGCGGCGGTGGCAGCGTTGGATGAATATGCATGAGACAAGCGAAAAGCAGCAGTGGGTCGACGGGGGGGGGGGATTTTACACGAGCCATTTGTGGCGAGGGGAATAAGGAAGGAGGACTAGAGCTGTCAATCAAACTGTAACGGATAGAGCTGCTTGCTTGGGGAAGAGGGGATTTGGAGACAGCAGGGGCCTTTTGACGGTGATGAGTGGCGATGGCCAGGGAGATGACTGATAGCTGATAGGCAGGCCACTGGCGGCTGACTGGCCAATCTAATCGGTGTCTGCCGCATTTGCTGCTAGTGCACCTGGCCCTGTTTTGAATTTTCCATGCCGTTTGAAGCGTGATGCGAATTATAATTCCTTGATGATCGATCCATCAGTAAATAGCCGACAGCTGACGAAAAATCGTTATGTAACTGAATTGTTGATTGATATATCAATATGAATCGATTGAGTGAATATCATACTCTGACCGTAGTATTTGGTTATTCCCTTCAAATTCTATTTCTCTTGAAAGACTTTGAGACATACTTATGAAATTTACTTGAATTAAGTGACACCTAAAATTATTAGACTTTTATGCTTTTCAAAGTTGTGTGGTATGGTTTGAAATTATAATTCTCTATTTTTGTAATAAATAACACGAGAATAGATTGCGCCATTTATGAAACAGAGAAAATTCATATATTTGTGAAGTGCAGCTGTTCCTTTTTACTTGTACCATGAATTTGCACACTTCTATATCGTGTCTGTTTAGCTGAAATGGATTTTAGATATGGAACCGTGCATCATCCTATCTGTATGATGTAGATAGCTTATCAGTGACGCTCGATGCACAATCGATAATGGAGATGTAGAGCAGAGCAGAGGCTTGTTGATGAGCTGAGTGCGACTCTGGCAATAGGAAAGCTGCACAGCAAGTGAAGCGCGCCAGATAGCGAGATGGTTTTACGTTTCCGACACGAATCAGTGATAGGGTCTCTCGTCTCTTATCTAATTTTCTCAGCGGTTCAAAACTCGCTCGTTTTACGGCTCGTTACAGATGCCTCTTCTGTACACTATACTAGTAATAGTGGGGCTGTTCTAGGCTCAGGATAGGCAACCCGGCACTCTTCATTTCTGCTCTCTAATCTCGCTAATTAGGAATTACCTCCAGTGTAATTGAGCCGCCGCATTCGAATAATGATATTACGAGGGCTTCATTCCGGCGAGACGTGCCCTGCTCGAGAACTTTATTTGCCTCCTCTAATGAATGTGCAAAAACTTGGCTTCCTTCCTTCCTCACCTAAATTTCAAATTCTCCAGCGAATTTCATATCAAATTTCTCGAATATTTCATCTTGGAGTTGATAAGCTGTGTGGCTGGATAGGGAGCTGCGTTCTCATTTTCAAGTCGCTTGCACAAGTTGGGTTTCGGTTTCATGCATTTTTCATCATTAATAATCATCCAGCTAATACATTTTTACTAGAACAACGATAAGCCGAGTTTGATGGCATTATTGTTGATGTTGATAATATGGCATTCAATAGTATTCATTGTCAAAGCTGTGTGTTTTTGTTGTGGAACAAATTATCGTGCTAAGCGGCAAGTGACGTGATTAATGAATAAAGAATAATGAATTGGGTTTCTTCCTACTGAATTCTCATACGATTGAATAATTAATCTGTGTGATGCTGATTGAGTATATTGATCCGATAATGGTTATCCTGACATGATATTTATCAATGTTCGTACATTACAGATTAGATTAACATTAATAGTTTAGAACTTCAATGACTATGAAACAATTATTTTAGGCTACTAATTCTTGTAAAAACAGAAAACTTGTTTTATAAGTCATGCAGAAATATGATTGTGTACGTTTCATGCTCTATTTTACAATAGGAAAAAAATGGAATTGTTGTTCAAATTGAACACATTAAATTATTATTGTGACATGAAGCACAATGATGGTAAATAATAATCATACTATCATAAACAATTTCACTATACTTTTTTTATTACTTATGACTTCTTTATTTAGTTGAAATAGTTCAATTTAGTCCTAATACTCCACGAATTCAGTAGAGTAGGAATAAAACCAAGGGAAGTTAACCATTGACTAATATTTTCAAAGAGTGACGGCCATTTGAAACTCACAACTACTGAATTTAACCACTGTTAAATAACGTCATTGCATTGACGTTTGACTCCTTCATTGGTTCTCGTTGCATTGGTTCCGTTAGATGACGATGACATCATCATCACACAGAGGCGGTTAAATTCAATTAGATTTTAGTGCAGCCGGCCCTATATTGTACTATTCCCTCGTCAAGTTCCCATTTTCTTTTCAGTTCAACGTATGTTTGTTGAATGTTCGAGAACTATCTTGAAATGTAATAGGCTATTTGTGTTAGGCTATTTCATTTTACTAATTATTATCAATACTCATTCAACGATTTATAAACAAGTTAAATTGACAATTGAATGTTATTTTCAAAGACTATTTTTAATATTCCGTCGTCAGCTTTCCATATTCTTCCAGTTTAACGCATGTTTGTTGTACATTCAAGAATTAACTTGAAATGTAATAGCTGACAAATGCAATAGCTGCTAACACACTACTTGAATTTCCATCATATTACTACCATGCTTCACGCAGCCTAGAATAACAAGTTTAGTAGCAGCAGCTCATCTCAAAGTTGACAATAATGTTGGGTGACATTCTGTTAGTGCGGTGTTTGGAAAATTGTAAATGTAGATTTGTTTATGGTTTATGGTTGAGCCTCGTGTATTTGCATGCCGCCTACTTGGGAGCAAAGCGAGAGCAGCGGCAGCAAGGACAATTTCATTGAGCCGACACAGCCGTATTAGGATAGGATAGGAGGCTCAGGCTGTGGCGGTTTGTTTAGAGGAGGTGGGCTGCCTCTGCCTCTCAGACTCGAGTCGACCTTGTCGTGGAAAAGCGTCTCTATAGAATAATTTAGGCTGCTGCTGTTGCTGCTGCTTCCACACCACCTTCTATCGACCCGGCGTCTCTCTTCTCCTCACTCAGAATGGGCGAACCTGCTCACTTAATTCGGCATTCTATCACATAAACATATAGTCGATTCTGATACTCGCTTATCAGGAGTCGATTGTTCCAGTCAATTGTTTGTCTATACGTCGTGTGTTGTAGACTAGTATTAGTACTAATGTATATTTCTAGTACTATTGAATTGGTGGTTCATTTTGCGATGGAACCTGCAGTGACAATGAATTGCTTCTTTGCTGCTTTTTATAATATTCAAAGTGTTCAAGAATTCATCCATAATCTATCTATCTAGCGTATGGCTTTGGTTGGTGGGGAAGGTTGTCCCACCTCGCCGTTTGTAACCTAATTCCATTAGGTTGAAGTTCTATATCACTTTGCAAAATGTTCACTAATTTAGAAAAAAATTCTTCTTGATATATGAAATTCTAAAAGTTTATAAAACAGTAACACATCACAAAAACACGAAATATTCAGGAAAATATTGAATTATTATGCATTCACATCAATATTGTATAGTGGAGAATTCTTATACATTTTGAACTATGTAAAAAGTTGTAATGACAATAATTCGTTTTCAATCCAGGTGCTCTGGCTAAATGAACCAGCTATATTGTTGAAAACTTGAAAATTAATTATATTCTAGAGATTCTAGACCCTAGATAGAGGAAAATGCAAAGCAATGGATGAGGGAGATCTAGACTACTGTAGAGGAATAGTACATTGAGATATGAGATTGATGAATCAAACTCATGGAGTGAAGGAAACATCATTACTATGAAATTCCCCAATTCCATCAAAATGGAATGCTCCTGCAGGAAATACCAGAATTCTTTGAATGATTTCAAATGAATAAATTACTTTCCAGCGTTATTTTTGGAAAATCGATGTTATACTTGGAATATTGCTTGCTAATTCTATCTGAAGAGAATTCTGGAATTCGCCCGAAGGTAGAATGCACATGATGAGGTTGAAGAAAGATGAATTCTCTTATCACCTTGTCATGCGATAGTACTCTTGTGATACAGTAATATAATTTAAACATTAAACTTGATCTTCAATTTGACGTTAACGTTAAGGCTAAATGGAGTCTAATTTTAGTGTCCAATTTTGGGGGGTCTGATTGTCGACAAAAAATTTCAATTTTGATCCACTCGTCATAAGCTACTTGGAAAAATGCCCAGCTTTGATCCAATGCCCTAGAGTTAATCCAATTATCATTTTTCGGCTTATTCAAAGCAGAAACTCAATGTATCCACAAATGTCATTATTCATTCTCCACCAGATACTTTAAATTCCTAAATACAGAGTTCTTCCGAAAATAGTCTGAAACTCGACATGATTGAAACCGTCGCAGGGGTAGTCGACCTCTGTACGGGCGTTGTTGCGTGCTGTGGGGTTCTTGACGTAAGACCGGCAGGCAACTGTCATTCATGTCGTGTATTTAGTTGCTTTGTGCAAATAGAAACAGGACAGAGAATGGAATTTGTGATGTAGAAAGAGGATAGAGAGAAATAAGGGCGGCCACACTGCGCTGCAAATGGAATGCACGTCACCGTTGTACATTTTCATTCAGGGATGACAATGTAATTTCGAAATTTTGACGACGGTGATAGTGTAGTGGCCGGTTGCTCAGTTGTTCCTTAGTGAAGTAAAATTAACATTTAAATGAAAACTTTCAAGTGAAATATTAAAAAAAATTATTTGAAACAGCTAACATTGGCGAGATGAGTTCGATATTACAGGATATAGGTTATGTTGATTTGAACATTGATATGAATTTGTAGTCCAACTATTTCACCCCGTGCAGCGCGAAGCGCCGCTCACTTGAATTTTCTAATTTCTTAGTTTTAAGTAGTTGCTATTTTGACTACCTGTAGCTGATAGCAGCTCAGTAATACCAATGAAATCCTACATTGTACAGTGATTATAGATGACTATTTACAGTCACTGTACTACTTTCAGATTCTAAGCTCTATCTATGGGGGATTTCACAAACAACTCAGTACATTTAGTAACTTAGTACATTTTAATGCCAACAGATAGCGCCACAGGTACCTATTTTTGGTTTTTATTATTTTTCTTCCATTTAAATTAATTATTTTTGAAAACAAATAGAGCCTGCAGAAATTCGATTTTTTATCTTTCTTTTGGCGCAAACCGCATCAAAATCGAGTACTTGTAACGTGATATATACTATTACTTTCAAAACTATGTTGTATGTCCTGTAATGGTGCTTCAGGGTCAAAATTGGTCAAGCATGAAACAGTGCAAGATTCCGCCATTTTCTATGGTTTTTGGAGATGATCCAGAAGTTTGCCGAGGTCGAAAACTTGGATTTAACCTCCCAGGACCATCACATACATTATTAAAAAAGAAATGACTACCCCATTTAATACAAGGTGGACCCTACTTTTGATGACAATTTTACTGGGCTCAATGTTTATCTTTGATTTCCACATTTCTAGCTTCAAAAATAGCGACCGAAGGAATAAACGGCGGAGTGCCTGTTTTATTTGTTTTTTCGAAGGTATTAATATAAGGTCTCTTAAGAAAATTCAAGTTAATTTTCCTTCTCTAATGAACAACTGAGCAACCGGGCTTAGGAGCGTGTGTAGCAGGGGTTAAGCACACAGCATTGTAGATTGTAGGTGAGTGAGAGAGGTGTAAGGTGTTGGTCAGTGAGGAATGCTCTGCATTGCGGGCGGGCGCACCGAATCACGCCAGCTTCGCCATTAGTTTGTTTTCTACCTTCCACCTTGCCTCATTCACCACCTTATATTATCTGATTATTGATCTCCTCGATTATTGACTGACTTCTCGTCCCTGCCAGCTAGCCTCGTATATATTTGTCCTGATCCATTTTGAAGCATAAGATGTATTCAGAATTCAACTGGAAATCTGGAAATATTCTTTTAAGACAATTTTCATTGCATGTGGATGTCGAATATGAATTTGGTTGTAAATTTTTTATGAGGATGATATTTTTCATATTATTTGAGAATATGAGGTTGATATTTCTTCATTAGAAGACAGTTGTTAGACATAGTAGGGTAGTATATACATGAACCAGTTTTTTCTTGGATTTAAGTGAAAGTAGAATATAAACGTTAATATTATTTTTTGTGAGGATAATATATTCTAGATAATAGAATACTTGCTAATGATCATCAAACTATTCAGAAATCAGTATTTTTCATTTAGAAGATAACAATGAACAAACTACGGTATAAAAGTGCAGATTTTTGTCTCATAAAATTGTGTTGATGCACTTGAATAATTGGGATTTTAATGAGAAATCAAATCATGTACTGATGGAATTGGAGCAAAATATTTTGGTTAAAATCACAGGTTTGGAAAGTCCTAAGCGAATAATACACATAAAAATCATAGTTCATGTGAGGGGCCTTAGTTGTCTAAGTTGGTTCCATACTATGGGAACCATTAGTTCCTAGTTGACCAACTAGGATAGTGTAGATATAAACGATTTTTTTCTTGGGTTAAAATTCATTCAAAGCAATGTAAATGTGACATTACACCAATTTTTTCTTATATTGGTAAAAATGTTGATAGCTGCTATGAATGATTTAATAAGATTCAAATTAAACAGTGTTACCTACTTATTTCACTTATCTTCACAGTTAATAGATTAATGCATTAATAGATCAATACATTTTATGTAACATGCGCTTAATATAAAACTCAATTCATACAGATTCTGTTATTCATATCCATTGATTCAGTGTTCAGGTTATAAAGTGTTTGCATGTGGAGGTTATACTGTCTGAAACTTCCCAAACTGCTCATATCGAATGGATGTTCTTTCCAAGTTTTAATAACGTTCAGCTAAGCACTTTCCAGTTGAAATTCATAGATGGAATGAAAACGGCTGGCCTAATGTGAGTTTAGAGGAACTTTTTTGAGAGATAAATTCGACTATGATTCTCACCAGGGAACATTATTGCTTGAAGTTGGATAATCGCTCTTGCATAAATCACTTGAATAGAATGTTGTCCTCCTCTTTTCACGCCTGATAAATATTCCAACAGGCTACGGTAAAAGGGCCGTGAGCATGCGTAAATAAGCGCTGATCATTGTGTCGCATATCGCTTGTGTATTCATGTATTCAAGTACTGCATCCATGTTTTTTGTTGAATATTCTCTTTAACCTCTCAATACATTACTTTCTCCGCAAAAATGTGTCTCATCCTAAAAAAATGTGTGAATTTATCTTCCTGTACGGAAACTGCCAAGACCGCTCTACCATGGGTGTGTGTATTTTCTTGCCTCATTTCTAAATGGTAATATATCAAATTTGGTATCAGGCTCAATTTTTGTAAGCCAAGCTGATGTTTTTGTGAAATGAAGGATTACTATCTAATTGAATACTTCAAGAGAAGTGGTGAAACATACAACTGATATTTCATGCTGTAAGATTCTTAAAATAATAAGCATATAGTTAAAGAAGGCTTGAAATGATTCATGATTATCTTAGCCGGTGATAGAAAATTATATTGATAGAAGTAATATTACATATTTAAGAACTATTACAAAAGTTGTATGAAACTCATTATACAAAAATGTGTTATTTGCACTACTTTTATTTATATTCGTGAAGGCTTACTCTGTTCCTATGATTTTTGATTTTCATGAAAACACAAGGATTTTGTCAATTCTACTATTTATTTGTGGAATAAATATAATGTGTATTTTAATAATTTATTTGTGTATTTTCAATTATTAAGGAACAGTTCTACAATCTCAATAGTGACTCTTTTAAAAATAATAATTTTCTTTGTTTATCACCATTTGAGTTTCAAATTTATGTTTTCATGTAATTAAAAAAAATTATGTTATGAGTGCTCTCCAGACTAAGTATAGACAAAAAAAGACAAGTATCTATGTATAGTAACTATTTCATGTAAAAGAGCATAATTACTGCTAGAAAATACTTTGAAACCTTCATTTTGAACACAATCCTTTGAATATTTTGCATCCGTTTTGTGTTTCGGTTAACTGAAGGAATATTGTGTTGTTTGTTTAGGTGCTGGTGACAACTCCAGCTTGCATGCTGTTCCTCAGCCCCAAGATGTCATCCAGGTTGTCCTCCTTGTTCTATACTGTGGAGGTTGGAGACACTAAGTTCACTATTCTAAAACGATATCAAAATCTGAAGCCCATCGGTTCTGGAGCTCAAGGTATTGTTTGGTGAGTATCCTATTGCTGCTTCATTTCATATCTCCATCAAATTCAACTCAGTAACACCCACACGTATTGAAATCATCTAAAAAACAAAACTAGAATGATGTGTCTGTAAATCTCTAGTATAATTTCCTTATCAGAGAAGTCGTTTCAGTAGAGATGAAGTGCTAAGATAAAAAGACGATAGAAGTAAAAGAAACCATGAGTACCTATTCAGATAACACTGAAGAGAAAATAAGAATGTTTGGACGTATTGAAGGGGGTGGGCAATTATGAGGTAGTACGAGTGTAAATGATTCGAGAAAGATTGTGAGAAGAAATCGACCGAGAGGCCGGAATCGGATTGGAAGGATTGAGTGACATATAAGGATTTGGATGAAAGATGCAGAAGATAAATCACCAAATTGGAATGTATGGGATGATAAAGGACTAAAGAATAAGCCTTCTGACTTGAGGATTAGTCTGATGATTTTTTGCCGATTCTGTAGTCACGAGCGCTTCAGGAAACGCCAGGCACCGAAAAATCACTGTATGAGCAGTTACTTTGACAAACAAGGAAAAGTTAAATAGTTAGTATTTATACACTTTGTTAATTAGCGTATTTTATATTCCTAGAATTCAATGTAGAGTATTCTATTTGATTTTGGAAGTTGTGTTGTGTAGTTCAACCATATCCAAGTTACAGTTTCACTCATACTCATTACACACTGGTTGTGTGTTTTTGTTGAACACAAACATTGAGAGTTGAATTGGTCGTCCTGGGTCTAAGCAGAGAAACACGGTTACTAAAATTTACATTTTAGCAGCATTTGGCAAATTTACATTTGATCAGCATATAAACTGTTCCAACTGATTTTATTCATGAAAGAAATAGACATAGATATAATTTCTCTGATTTTATTCACTATAAGTTTGTAAATTACTTAGCTCTTATTGAAATAATTTCAATTAATATGGAGTTGTAAAATTACTAGTAGTATAGTAATTATTCAAAGTCATATTTTCACTCTAGCTAGAATATTACATAGTTGTTTTACAATACTTGTTTGACTAATTGTTCTGCTAGTTTTTCGTGTATTAATTCGATGTGAACTGTTTCAGTGCGGCTTACGACACGGTCACTCAGCAGAATGTCGCCATCAAGAAACTCTCCAGGCCGTTTCAAAATGTGACACATGCTAAGCGGGCGTATCGAGAGTTCAAACTTATGAAACTTGTTAATCATAAAAATGTAAGTAGAATTTGCTCTTAATTTGTATATACAGGTATGTTCTATAATAATAACGTTTTCATTTGTGTTGCAGAAAAGTGAAACACAACCAATTAAAAATTGGCAGAAGAGTAGTTTTGTGCGCTTGTATCTTTTTGTTATTTTACTGTTAATAATTTATAATAATGACAATGTTGGATACCAATTTGAAAAAAATTATTTCAATAAATAGTAGAATTTGAATGAGATTTGAATATAGATTGAATTCTAAGAGAATATTGTGTTAATAAATAAATTACACGCGAAGTTGAAGTACGGTATTTACCTATCTCATTTTGTACTATTGTATTGAATCTATCCTGTGTTAGTTGGATAGTTGCCACAGAAATTCCATCATCAATCATTGATGATCCCCTAACATTGGTCTCAACTCTTGGGACTGAAACCTCCCCCTTCCCCCTAGTTGATGTGAACCTCTTGGGAGCTGACCAATCATGACAGCTCTATGCATCAAATTCATCTAATAGAGGCCACTCTGTACATTGAATTAGCAGTTAATAGGAATCAGCTTCAGAAGCATTAAATGTTGTGGGAGAGAAATAATATACAATAATGGCGGTTAATTTGTATTATATGTATAAACAACTGCTATATTCATCAATCATTGAGGTCAATGAATGGTAAATTTTCAATTTCAATTGTTTTGGGTGAATGTCTGTTATTCAAAAACCTGATTGTAAGAATGCAGATGAATAAATCAACAAATAAATATTAGTTGTAGAGTAGTAAATAAGTTGTATTATGAGAAAGAAATCAATGTAAAAAATCTATATTAAATTGAAAGAATATTTCTTATAATCATAAATTGAGAATTTATTGTGCTTTTTCTGTATTAGCTTTTTTCATAACTGCGATTTTTTATAAAATAATACAAAACTCTGTTGGTCAAGTAGATGAAATTATTCATTTTTCACAAGTCACCAACATACTGTACTGAGGGTGAAGTTGAAGTATTGTAACCCATTTAATTTATAAAATAAAAAATAAGATGAATATACTTTATACTTTATAATAATAATATACTTTTAATAATAGTAATAAGTTTATTATGGAATGGAAATTACATTAATGATGAATAGAAGTAAACAGTCGAGTTAACTTGGCATTAATTAGCTTCAATCACTTTCTGGTGATTTATAACACATAAAAAATAGTAGATCAGTTGTCGATGATTAACGATATCATCATAAAAATGCATGAATTTGTGAATCATTTAGATTATGTACACACTAGGTAATGTAATAATATACAGCTACAGTATCAAGAAGCCAGTGCAACTGAGACCGCTTTTGAATTGAACTATATCGAGAAACTACCAAACTATTGAGAAACCGATACGAATTTCATGCTCTGAAAAATCTTTCCTGTATAAATGTATGAGTTGAAGCAACTTGTTTCCTATTGCACCTTGAACAGCCTGTTTCTTATTGTAAGTTCATCTTGCCACTTCTTTCAACCTCGAATTGTACTTTGAGAAGAGAATATAGAATGTGTTAAGAAGCGAGACCCTTTATTCAGCTCTATCAATATGTAGGCCTAGGCGTGGGAGACATTTTCCAATATGCCAGATAACGTAATTTTTATGTCTCAGAGCTGTCATCGTAGATGACAGTTAACCCAAATACAAGCTTTTAGCTCCCTTCTTCTTCGGTTTCCAAATATTGGAGCGACCTTCTTATGAAAAATGTGGATGCTCTCCAAGTTCCTTTGCATTATTTAATACTCTTTCTCTCTTCCCCGACTGGTATTGTGTTATGCGTCACATTCGAGTATTTAGGTGAATTGAGCTTTGAATATTATATTACTTTGTTTGCCTGTATGTATATTGATACACCTATTTAGACAAATGAGAAACTTAATTAAGTGGTATTCATGAAAAATTAATACTTTTAGTAACAAAACTTGAGTTTCAATTTATTGAATATATAGTGAAATTATATTGGATATCTGAAGCTCCTCTCAATTACAGTCATGAAAATACAGAGATAAAGTTATCGCAATAATGTAATTATGAGAAAGAAGTAACTTATTTTAGGCTAAATATTTCTAGTTTTACTTGAATTTTTATCTTCTATTTTCCCCTAATTTTATCTCTGAAATTGAGTTCTATAAATACTGTTGCATTGATAATATATTGAATATGTTTACTAGCACTGACTAAATGTTTTATCAGTTTTATAAATTACATAAATTTCGGGCTCTAAATTTTTACTTTAAAATTCAATATTTTCTTGTATATTCCTTGTTTTTGTGTTGTGCTTGTGTTTTATGAACTTTTGGACTTTTATGTATCAAAAAGAACTTTTTTCAGAATTCTAAATCATTCTGAAAAAATTGATAAAACTTCAACCCAAGTGGAATTAGGTTAAACACGGAGAGGTGGAACAACCTTCGGGTCTCCCCACCAACGAAAGCCATACGCTAAATAATAAACTGTTTTACGTTGAAAATACAGACTACCATCCAATGGAAAACAAGACTTGTGTTGTCTTGGAATGTTTTTCACCTGTTGAAGTGAAACAATGTGCTGCTATATGGTACTCCATCACCAGCTTATAAATATTTCGAATTTTCTAAAATTTCTCAATATTGCTCAATATCGTATTATATTTTAGATTATTATTTAAGTAAAGTCGACACTGAAATTATTCAATTGATGTTTTATTTCATTTCATATTCATTCAACTATTATTGAATTTACATCTTTTTTCTGTTTTATCCTACCTATTTATTGTATATCCTAACATATCATTAATATAATTACCATTCACAATTTTGAACCAATATCATCAATTATTATTTACATTTTAATCATACACTTCTTATGATATGATTTGCATTTGGCTTTCATTGGTTAGGAAACTAAATTTTCATGTTATAGGAAGAACGATGATCGTAGTACAGTTTTGTATGCATTTCGTACCAGCGGCTTGAATAAGAGTAAATGTGGCCTAATATAATATGACCTAATAATTAGCTGCCTATAATAATTATAGTCAGAACTAAGTCGCTTGTTGTAACTTGGGTTCAGATCATAATTATTCATAATGGTTTCATACTCTTGAAATTATGTCAATTTTTCAGTAAAGTACTTCCCATTTGATTGTTCCTTATATCTATTTTGTGTCCTGTTTTAATGAAATATCATGCTTTGTTTTAGATAATTGGGCTGTTGAACGCGTTCACTCCTCAGAGATCACTGGAAGAATTCCAAGATGTCTATCTTGTTATGGAGCTGATGGACGCCAACCTCTGCCAGGTGATACAGATGGACCTCGATCATGAGCGAATGTCCTATCTGCTGTATCAGATGCTGTGTGGCATCAAACATTTACATTCGGCAGGAATTATTCATAGGGTAAGCCAATTCAACTCTTCATTTGTAACTGTTTTCCATCAATTGTTCATTAATCCAAAAATTCACATCCATGATCACTTGTGAATTGTTCTCATATCTGCGTTTTCATTTTTTATTTAGTTTTTCAATCTTCTGTTGAATATCCTTTTATCGATTTTACAATCAAGATTTTCAAAAGATTCATTCAACGATGTTTCGAAACAAGAAAACGATTGTCGTTTCAAAAGTATCAAATGTGATACAGATTAATCTCCAATTTAACAATATTATTGTTATGAGTAATCGAAGATCAACTTCTATTTACTTTTGTGCAACCGGCTCATTGTGTTCCAATGGATTTTATTGTAATAAACTTATCCACCATTCATGTAGGTTAGTAGGTACAATTTGAATGGTAATTTAGTTCATTTAATCAACCCATATTTGTATTTTTTTTTAATGTCAATAATCTTCCTATTTGTTCAAAATCCATCAAAATTATTATTTATATTCAAGAAGAATTTCTGAAAGACAATTTTTCAACTCACTATAAATAAATTACCACTGTCACCCGACAAGTTTTCTCATGATGGCTGTGCCAAAAATCAATTCAATAAATTTTCTCTCTTGTGTATTTTTTACTATATTTAATAACGGTAATTGTTCGTTTTACTCGTATTTGTAGGCTGTAGGCTACTGTAAATTTTAATTGATATTTGGTAGTATTTCAAATGTTTGATAGCATTATTAAATTTTCGTTCAATTAATAATTGGAGCCTAGTGTACTAAGCAGCAATAGAATTATTGCAAGATTCAATCATTCTTTTCATTTTTTAAATAGTGCAATTGTATAGATTTTGAAATGAATACAACACAGTTGAAGACCATTAAGTAGTATTGCAAAATCATTGCCTACGGAACTAAACACTATTCATCAAACTGCCAAACAATGAACATCTGTACTGTATATCCATTCTATTTTCTACTGATAAAATTAAACTGTTTTAAGGAGACTTCAAGTAGAAAACAAAAATATCACATACATTACAGTGACAACCATTTCGTCCTGGTGTTGGACCTCTTCAAACTCAGAGTTGAGTCTAATGAATCCCAGCACCAGGACGAAACGGGCTTAACTGCAATGTGGGTTATATTTTAGTTTTCTACTTGAAAGTTTATTTAAATCAGTAAAAAGTAAAAATTTCTTTAATCATTGTGAATTGTTCATTTTTCACTGATAAAATATGTTGACTTGTAATAATAATAATAATATAAACATAACATATTATGTTGGCTTATAACTGATAATATGTTGGTTTGCAGGACCTGAAGCCTAGCAACATAGTTGTCAAATCAGACTGTACATTGAAGATCCTCGACTTCGGGCTGGCGAGAACGGCCGGCACCACGTTCATGATGACGCCGTACGTGGTGACGCGCTACTACCGCGCGCCCGAGGTCATTCTCGGCATGGGCTACAAGGAGAACGTCGACATCTGGTCGGTCGGCTGTATCATGGGCGAAATGATCAGGGGCGGCGTCCTCTTCCCAGGCACTGATCACATAGACCAGTGGAATAAGATTATAGGTGAGTGCGGTCACTACATCTGATGAATTGGTGTAGTTCGTGATAATGGCTAGTTCAGGATATATGAATCAGGTAAACTGAACCGTGAGACCACTTACTTGAACGGGTTACTGGCTTATTCGGGTTATCGTGAGACCAGAGCAGAGGCAGGCTGCCAGGCAGGTAACCTGCCTCCAGTAACCTGAACGTCTACAGGAATCGTGAAATCCAGCCATAAGACTCTAAAGACGCACCTACCCAACATTTTGGTCCGTGGCATTAGGAGCCAAATTTGAATTCATATGAAATCCGATATTATTTTTTAAGACTACAATATGTTGTAGTAACTTGAAAATAAAACTGCTTTTTTAGAATATGGTAATTTTTCTAGTCTATTAACTATAATACACATGATAAAGAACGTGTCGAACAAAACAAGTTTCAGGTCTGATTTTCCACTATCATTAAGTTACTATTATAAAAGCTATTTGACAAATTCTTCTTTTTTATAAAATATAATTTGTAGTCATTCTGAACATATCATAACTCAAATTTGTATTGTTTTCATGCTTTAAAATAGCAATTCTGATATCAATTCTTTTAAGAGATTCGTCAAAAATAATTTTTCTATAAAAATCACTGCAACTTCACTTTGAGGTCTCAAAATTCGAAAACTATTGACTCCTAACTCAAGTTTGATCAATAGTTGTCGATCAAATTTTTTGTGGTACAAAAATGGCGGATGCTGCGCGTCTACCTAGTGTTTGCAGAGCCCTAGTTCGTGAGAACTATCCACTTGACCTATGACGTTTAAGTCACGAATATGTTTTTATTCAATTCTTTATATTCTATCAGCTCTATTTGCCACATTAGTCATATTAAACTTATTTTTTATTTTTCCCAGAGCAATTGGGTACGCCCTCTTCAGACTTTATGATGAGACTGCAGCCAACTGTCCGAAACTATGTTGAGAATCGTCCGCGATATCAAGGTTTCTCGTTTGAAAGGCTCTTCCCTGATGTTTTATTTCCGTCAGACTCTTCCGAGCACAACAAACTCAAAGGTAAGCTTTCATTTCATTGTACAAACGGACATTCTTTCATCGTTGAGCTTCAATTCATCACCTTTAG
Organism: Laodelphax striatellus; assembly: GCA_017141395.1. Lineage (NCBI taxonomy): Eukaryota > Metazoa > Arthropoda > Insecta > Hemiptera > Delphacidae > Laodelphax > Laodelphax striatellus. The sequence goes on along the minus strand of CM029532.1, from coordinate 18,202,625 downwards.
TTCAACCATTCCTTATTAATCCACTGTTCTCTACACTATCACTTGCTGACTCATGTAATCTGACTTCTGCTGAAGATAATTCATAAGTTCTAATTGTTAACAGTTACTATTCAGTATTTACAATCTATTTAAAAGAAAGGGAATTATTTAATTCATATCAATAAATGTGTGTGATCTGGCGTGGGACATAGTCGTAAATTCTTTTCATGTTTCTTGGTTAACTTAGGAATGTTAGAATGTTGTGACAATATTACCATGAAATTTTTTAATAATGAAGCAAAATATTTCTAAAAATCGATGGAAAATTATTGAAGCTCAATCAAACTAATATTATAGTTAGAAATGTATCCCTATTACTACTCAATGCATGTCTGTATATCCAATCAAACTCGTTTTTCAATCATATCACCTTTATTTTCAAACCCACACTCAAAGATCAAGAAATTCTCAAGAATTCATTTGAGTTTGCTTAGGCCCAATTGTAGAATAGTCCTAAAATGACATTCAGCCATAGAGCAAGTTGATATAACAAAAACCATATACTCATCAAAATGTAGATTCTTGTTTGCAAGAAGCTCGTCCCTTCTACTATAATGTATTTGACACAATGCAGGTGTGACTCTCGGGTGTCTCGACTATTTACAGTATTAGAAAATTTGAGCCATGGTAGATAATTGTTGTATTATGCTATTTAGTGGAATTCGCATTTTGATGTGATGGTTTCCTTTCTTTTCAATTTAATTGTATATTATTGTTGTATTATTCTATTTATTTGTTGTCTGATATGATTTGTTTGAATGTTTCAGCGAGTCAAGCACGAGACCTCCTCTCAAAGATGCTGGTAATTGACCCAGAAAGGCGGATATCTGTAGACGATGCACTCATGCATTCTTATATCAATGTGTGGTACGACGAAGGAGAGGTCAATGCAGTAAGTAGTCTGAGTCATTTTACTTTAGTAAATAAACATACTGAATCTCTGTCAACTGTCATACATTGGGGTTTGACCCGATGTTCATTGTGAGTGACATGAAAATTTTGTCAAAAACCTCTTTCATACTTTATTGGACGCATTTGAATCTGTCCTAATTATAAGAATTTCTTTGGATGATGGGCAAGTCAACCAGAGGAGTTATTTGACGAAAGCTAACTATAACCTGTATTATACAGAGTGGCGCATAAAGAACGGATGTTTTTCAAAGTGTTATAAGAAAGTTTATTTGAATCATACATTTATCTTCCTAACACCAAAATACTAAGTAAATAACCCAATTTGAATTCAGAAATTACAAAGACTTTTAATGCGTTAATGCTCATTAAAAGCCTCAAATTGGTCCTTAACTTTTGATACAGCAGCAATTCATTCATGTATTGCAGTATTCAAATCTTCATTGTAACGATATTTACGATAGTAAACTTGAATTTCAAGTAAAGAAGAATCTTATGCCAATAAGCTCGACTTGAAACGTCCTGCTGAAGCTCCGTTGAAAGACGATTGCAGATTCATTCTATTGGAAATGTTGTTCTACAGCAAATACGCGATTTTGCAAGGTCAATTGCACCATTGATACTAAAACTGGATACTTTAACCTACAAAATGGTGTCGCTCTGCGGTCACAGACAGCTCTAGTCAACTGATACTATCCTACTCAAATCCATCCATTCTTTTTGCGCCACCCAGTATATTATTAAGTAACAATATATTATTTGAAACATGGTTTGGCCAATGTATTTTTGAAAACGTTTCAGAAAATATGATACTATAAAACTATCTGTTGTGGTGATCATCAATATTGTATCAATATAATATCCAAAATAGCCACCATCACAACTAATAGCAATAAAAGACTATTTCACTACTGGAATTTAATGTAATCATAGACCTGTTTCATTGAATTTAGAAGACCTATAATACAGTAACAGTTTGATTCAATATCTCCTTACACAAGAGATAAACTCGTAATTTAGCACGCCATGCTATGTCCTACTGGTAACATAATCGGTTATACACATGTATCTTGTAAATAGTATTCAAAACTCGAAACCCGATCTTGGATGGCTTTATTTTTTACTTACGAAATTAGTATTCAAAACTCGAAACCCGATCTTGGATGGCTTCATTTTTTACTTACGAAATATAATGCTAGGTGGGACCTACCCATAAGGTTCTCCCAACCGACAATACAGACATTTTCTTTTTAATTCGAGAGGACTTTTCTATTCTATTGATCATATCTGCCAATCCCGTTTGTATGTTGTTTTTCAACTAGTTTTTTCTAACTTCTTATAGTGAGCTACAGTAATGAATTATTACGAAAGTTTCTGTGTTCAAGGCATTGTGAAACAACACTGAAATTTCTGTTTAAATGTTGTGAAAACCCAATTTTGGACTACATTCCCTACGTCCACACTTGTTCGATTTTTGTGTGCTGCACAGCATGCTATTAATGCTTGAACATATACAGCATGCTGTGCAGCACACAAAAATCGACCAAGTGTGGACATAGGGATTATTAATCAAAATTCAGGAGAGGAACAGTTTTTGGTGTGTTGTTTCTCTGAAATTCATATAGTTATGATTTTTGTCTGTATGAAGTGTGTGTTCCAGCCGGCGCCGGGGCCGTACGACCACTCGGTGGATGAGCGCGAGCACACCGTGGAGCAGTGGAAGGAGCTGATCTACCAGGAGGTGATGGACTACGAAGTCCACCTCAACGCCAACGCCAACGCCACCGCCCGCTCCAACGCCAGCGACACAGAGCCTCCCGAAAACGCCCCTTCGCCCCCCACCACCCGTCGGTAACTCCCACCCCCACTCCCCCACCCCCTACTACTCCATTCTCAGTTTCGTCCTCTACTCATAAGTTTCCTAATAATCTAGCTTGACGGTTGTTTCCGGTTTTGTGGTTGGCCTGCTTGCTATCGCGCTATCTCTTTCTCTCTCTCACACCATGAGCTTATCTTCTTGAAAATGACTTTTTATTTTTCTATATCGCTGTAACTGTTACATTTTTAATGGTTGTTATCAGAACAATTGATAAGTGATTCAATTTTTTATACTTCATACTATAACCAGATACTCAATAGTTTGTAATGTGATCAAACGTGACGTTCTAGTAAGAATAGGATTACATCTGCGTGACAGACGTAGTCTTCAAGGGTTGTTTTCTAAGCTCGAACTATATAAACGACCAAATCGAACAGAATCTGATGATAGCTATTCTTATAATTGAGACAAGTTTGTCTTCTGGGAAGATTATTGAAGGTTATAACGGTGAATCTCACGGTCAAGTTACTGCAAGGTTAATACATTATCTACCTATTAACTTTGATAAAATTATACTTCTGCTGTGACTTGGGTGAATGGTATACAATCAAGTTGGTCACAGTTTTCTAGAGATTGAATTTGAAAACACTTGACTTTCATATGCATTGCAACTACTCCTTGATCATTCTGAGAATAAATTATTGTATATTATTAATTATAATTTTGGACCGCAGAGATTACTCATATAAACTGAAATGTGCAACAAACAGAGGCACAATAAATATGCAACTGTTAGAAACAGTTTTTTTTCAATTCTTCAATCCAGCAGTATCTTTTGATTCTTACTCATTTGATTGAGTATTTAATTTATTATTTATTATAATATAATATTTTTATTATTGAGACTTACGGTATATTTCACTGGTTATAATTAATTATTATTTACTCTCATACTTTTTATGTGAGTATGTAAATCGATAAAAAACGTATTTTCACTTTTCTGTAATTCGTAGAAATCACCCGTAACCTAATTAATTTGATGTAATGATATTAAATTATTTGTATTTTTTTTTCTCTATGCTATATTTACCTACGATTACGATCATACAGTACAGATACGTGTATTTATGGAATCCACTTTTACCTAATTCCTCTTTATTCACATGAGTTACTGTTTCATAAATACGTATCGTATTTCCAATTCATTCTAGCACTCTTGAATTTTATCAACACTCTTGATAATTCAGTGTATCACGACTAAAAATACTTGAAAGAATGAATTTTGTCTTGTTCGGGAATGATCTTAATATTATTGTAGGTCAACTACAAAACGTGGAAATGAAAATACTCAAAGTACAAAACCCAAAGTGTGTTAAAGTGTAGGATGACTTGATCGGTTGCAATAAAGGTGTACTGCTTAATTCTATTTGGCTCTACATAATTCATAACATGAATCTCGAAATCAGGTTGGAGAAATGATCATTTGGTGTGAAACTCAACTCATAAGCTCACAAAATACTATGTTAAAGCAATGATATACAATATTATTCATCAATTGTGAAGTGTTATGTGATAGAAGTCGAATAAAGTCTATAATACAATGCTTTTTTACTGCTACTTGAGTTTTGCAAAAGAGGAGATTTATCATTAGAACAATCATTTCACATAGAGTGTTGATACTAGTTATTATTATCATAATGATAATTGTGATCCATGTAGTTTATACGAATAATAATATTAATATAGCATTAAATGTAAGAGCCCTTCAGAATGGTTCTTTGCTTGATATTGGTAAGAATTTATCTCACATTTATTCTTATTTTCTCCAACACATTACTTATTTTATTAACCGATTACACTTGTCTATAAAGTAAATTCATATTTTGTATCTTCCCAATAGATTGTCCTATAGTCCTTGTTCAAATTCCATTAATGAATGTTTTTCTCATTCAATTTTATCTATCAGATATTATTTGTTGAAATTCCTCTATCTTTATTGAAATTGTCATTTTTGTGCTTGTTTTGTCATATCTCTTCACCCAATGATCAATTCCAAGTTGAATCCACTATTTAATTCAAGCTTGAAAAGCAATGTCGAGTATTCTCTTATGGAAGCTTTGTGAAGAATATCAAAACAAAGTCTGCGACTTGATTTCCCAATTTTGTTTTATTTTAATATCATATTGGTATTTTTTGTGTTATTGTTCAAAATATTGAGCCATTCATGGTTTTTCTAGTCATTGCTTTAATTCTATAGTTCAATAGAAACAATAATTAATTGTACTAATTATACAGTAATTTTATCATATTGTGTCTAGTAAGGTAGTATACACAGTCAAGGCAAAATTTATTAGAATGTATTTTGTTTTGTGTTGATCTGTATTATCATCATTGATACATATTTATTTATACAATAGAATTTGTGTATAAATGTATATAAAGACATATACAATATATTTTAATAATCCTATAATAATAATAATGAATGATTGAAACCCATTGTCAACGTAAAGATAGAGTTTTGACAAATACCGTATCTCATTTGTCGCTCAAATTTTTTATTCTATTTCGAGGGGTTAGCTTGAATTGTTTTATTGCAATGAAATTTACTTGCTATAAAATTGTACATTATTTTACAGAGTTTGTCTTTAATTATTTCAATTGAAAATTTACTGTAAGCTAATTGCTGCAATTAGTTGGATTTGGAAATAAGAATAATATTCCTTTGATTATCAAATTTACTATTACATCTTCACATGATCTTTTTTAATTAAGAAATGTCAGTAACGAATTGTAAGATATGAACTTCAATAGTACAGTATGAAATCAAAAAACTGAATATTTAATTAAATTCATATCTGTATGGTGCATTATTCATATTCACTGAAATGTGTTTCACTTATGAAAACCACACTGAAGGGTTTCAATAGTCTACTAGTAATATAAAATCTAATAGAATTTTTTCACAATTGATATTATTTCCTACAATTGTATCTGTCAACCATAGTGTGTCACATATTGTTGCATTATCAGCTTGAATATTTTTTTTTCAAAATTCCCTCACCCTGTAAAACCGAAAATATTGTTGTAATTATCCCATGAGAGATGTTAATAGATTAGGTACAATTGACAATAACTGTTCAGTTTGATGTACTTGTTTTGAAACAATCCGGGTATCTGAAGATAATTTAAATTGTTACAATTGAATGTATGTACTAATCCGTGTTATTCGCATTGAGCTTATTAGAAGAGTCTTACCAGCCTTCTTAATAAGAAGCTAATGAAGTTTGACTGCAGTTTCTCTCTATTTGAATATCTTGAATGCTCATAAATTCCGTTCAATGACTCTGCAGATGGCATCTCACATTCTAATTATATTATTCAATTGTAATCAAGGGCATAAATAAATTATAAAAAATCAACTAAAATTCGAAAAACACCCCGTAGACTATGCAAAACAAGGGATGAGCTGGTCTCTCCCCATTATTTTTTTTTATAAATTCCACTGCCCATTGTAGTGTGTAATTATAGTGCAACCAATCCAAGAAATTCTGCAATCTGAATGTCCTACTTTAAACGCATTCAAACTATCAATCTTCAAATTTGTAGATTCAAAGTAGAACATTTCTTCATGCATTGCCAGTGTCTCAGCTCAGCTCTGGAGTTGAAGGAAATTCAACTGCAGCACAGAACCCTGGTAAAAGGACTGAAATGATGCAGTAGATGCTTGTGCTCTGCTCAAAACTTGACTAGTGTTTCCTTATAATCTCTCAAATGAGCATTATAGATTTGAGCTAGCAACATTGCAAAACCTTTGTAGATCAAGATAGCACATAAATAATGATAATTATAATCTCTTCCTGATTCAAGTCATTTGGCAATTTGCAATACCTTCTCTGTAATATTACTGTTGTATTTTTATGTAGCTCCTAAGTTCAGAAACTACCGTACGGGATAAGTTATGTGAGTGCAATAATAATAATAGATTAGTCATCACCTCTCCAACTCAATTTTAGCATATTTCTATCCTATCTATATCATAATTCTGCCATGAAACCAATCCTATGTATATTCATCTATTGTTTGTAAATTGTAATGATGTATCTGTATTGTATATAATTATACTGTGATTTTGATTAAATTATTCACACACTCAACTCTTATTAAGTTGGAACCATCATCAATAATTTGGTTGAGCTTAGTGAATCGATTGTGTAGTGTATCGGGATTAATGAAATTTATGTAGTAAATTGTAGTCTATTAATAATTTTATCAAACTATTTTACCTTTAATATATCGTTCCCTCTAATGGCATGATGTATCAACTAGTTAGATTAATTAAATTTTTCAATTGATTAATTTGCTAGCAGATGTACTTTGAAGTAAGATTGCTCTTTTATAAACTTTGCTACATTTAGACTTTCATTTAGATTTTCAGACTTGGAAATCCAATCTAATTAATCACAGAGTTGGTGTTTAATTAAAAGAGTGCAGTCATTGAAATGACACAAGTGATTGAACTAGGTTTAGGGCAGCAACATCTCCATATTGAAATACTATTTTAATACAGACTGTTGTTGAATTTTGTAATGCGTTTTCTGCGTACTGTACTGTATTTGTATATTATGAATTGCAGAGTGAAAGTGATGACGGCATGTATTTATTACGTAAATTGTGATTTGTAAGAATTTATAAATAATGAATTATTCATTTTGATAGAGTGTTTTAACCTCTCGAAATGAACTTTGATTTAAATATTGAAAGTCCGATCCATTTTCAAACAGCATTTGTGATCTAGAAATCAGATTGCAGTGTTAGGCTATCAGTGTGTTGTCGATGTTTAGTGTCCTACCTTTAGCACCTCCATTGTAAATACGTACATAATTACTTAATATAAAGGACTATTATAATATGATGATAATTATTATTACTATGACTATTGTCAGAGGACAGACACATTGTAATAAGCTTGTAGTCAGGTCAGTTAATCTATGCAGATTGTCATTCCCAGACCATCTGTGACGAGTTTCAGCTATCAAACTATAAAGTTTTTCCTTTGTAAATAACGTCAACAAATCACTGTTACGTTGATCACATTAGTTGAAACTAATTATTAATATTATTAAGCAGATGAACGTAAGCAGGAGCGTTTGTTGAAAGATTGGCGCAAAATATTGTCTGCAGTATAATCACAGTTAGTGTTAAGAAACAAACAGTAAACAAATAAAAAATAAACATTGATTCATCTACTGATGAACTTGTGCGTGATTTTTCATTTTCCTTTTCCATTCTTCGACTTTGTTATTCAATAAATTTCCAAATAGAGCATGGTCTCACATATCGTCTATGGTGAACAATATTTAAATTCAATTAAAGTTAGTTTTATCTTTTTTTCTCGTTTTTTATTTGCTGAATGCGCGCAGCTTGTCTTGTTCAACTGAGTGGTAAACAGGACTTTTCTAGTGCGTGTACGTTTGCGTTACAAACCTAGATTGATTTAAAAACAGTAGATGTTAATATCAAAAACAGTTTCTGTATTTTTTCGGATCATCGAACTGCTTTCAGAACATTTTGAAAAATCATTGCTTGTCTTATTGCGTTTACCGTGTACCGTACAAGCGGAGAGTGAGCAGGTGGCTTCTCTGCATCAGTGCAGAGGCTCTACTTCAATCACCTTACAGCAGATTGATATTTATTCAAGTGAAGCTAGCTCGAATTGAAACTCATATTAAGATCAATTCATACATGATCCGACTCGGCATTTTCGTTCTGCGCATGCGTTGAAGCTCCTAGCGCTCTTTTATTGGTCCGTCATTATTGACGCAGAACGAAAATGCCAAGTCGGATCATGTGTGAATTGGCCTTTAATTTAACCGTTATTCACAACACACGGTATGTTTAGAAGAGTATTACAATAATTTTAATTATTTCAAACTGTTTAATTATCACTATCATATTTTACTGGTTTTTATCTCTGTTCAATGCTGATGACTCCTCCCTGCACAGCAAGGACAAATCATCCATGCAGAGATTATTTATGAATTATGTAACACTTTTATATTGTAAATGTGTTTTAACTAATTAATAAATAGAGTTTGAATTTGAGTTATTATTTATTATTCGATAGGATAATGGTTTGAAGTGAATTGAATAAGCAGATTCTTATACCATAAAAGTTACAGTTGAAGTCATTCCTTGAACCTTGAGTCACAATATTCAATTAGGGCTGGCTGCAACTGAAGTGTTCTTGAACATCCTAGCTTTGATTTTATAAGTTACTGGAATATTTTGGCTGAATATTTATCAAATACGATGGGTTTGAAAACAGGCATTTTTACATTTGATTCAATGATAACCTGTCTTCAATTCCCCCAGGTTGTTCCTCTGTCTCTCACTTGTAGAGGTGTGCCAAACTGCTATTTCAGTGGAGCAGTGACGGTTGTGAAGCAGTGATTTTAACCTGCTTCGCTGGAGCAACTGTTCCAATGAAGCAGTCAGCTCGTCAGCAGTTCAGTGTTCAGTTCAGGTCGTGCGGTCGAGACCTCCATGCATCGCTGGGGATTTTTGCTTCTATTATCTTCTTGATTAATTCCTTATTATTCTCGTTTTTCATTCGAGTCGTGTGTAAAGTGTTTGTTGGTGTATCTGTGTACAAAGCTTTCGCACTACATACACGTACGAAATTGTGTTAAATCTGTGAAATACAGTGTTGTGATAGAGAAAACTCCTAGAGAAATTATAGATCTCCTAGAGATTTGTATATGATAAACAAATTTTGTAAGGTCTTTTTAGAGATTTTTGTCAGTCTCCCACCAATCTCCTTATAATTCTGAAGTTAGTCCTTTTATGATTCGGTTCTCTTTCACATAGAATATATTCAATAGTTTTTTAAGCGGTATATGAGATCTAATTTGAATGTTAAAATACAGTCAAGTTCGGAACTATATTTTATAGATTAATATAATCGTAGATGGTAAATATAAATATCATTTTGCTTGATCCCTGAAAGAATTCTTGTACTTTAATCTTGAATTTATTGATTGATAACAAATTCCACCTACAGTACATTGTGGTCGATTTTTAAATCCAACATTTTCAAATGAATATTAGGCGTTTGATTGGCCAGAACCCCTTCTCTGTATTTCAGTTCAAATTACCCCCAGATTTTTATCTCCTTCTTTCCAGAACATTATGGCTAGATTTCACGATTCCAGTAGACGTTCAGGTTACTGGAGGCAGATTAACTGCCTGGCAGCCTGCCTCTGCTCTAACCTGAATAAGCCAATAACCTGTTCAAGTAAGTGGTCCCACGGTTCACTTTACCAGTTTACCTGCTTTAGGCAAACTGCCTCCAGTAACCTGAATGTCTACTGGAATCGTGAAATCCAGCCATTAATGTTGATATTTCAATACAAATCACAGCGTATTCCGAATTCGACCAGAAATAATATTAATATTATTGTGCTTCAATTCCAATACAGTAATTCTGATGATAAACTGTTTTATCCTAGTTGAACCTCCAAAATTCTGCAACTTTTTTAATTACTTTGATCTGGAAACCGTGTTCTGTCCTCAAACTATTTCATTCCGTTCAAATTTTGAATATATCGCGGGTCACAAAATGGCCGTAATTCAACAGGTAGGCCTTGTCGTAGTTCTCAATTGATTTTTCGACACCTATAAGTAAAATGAATATTTTTACCATGAAATCCATAATTATATCCAACAAATTAAAAATATTGACAGGTCGAAATGAGAATTAATATTCTTTCTTTATTCACCAATCCTGCCACGCCCACAAGCGTCATTGAGATTCTTCAAAGCAGTATTTCGTAATGGCGGACGTGAAGCGGTTTGCTGCGTTTATGAGTTGTGGTTTTCAATCCCGTTGAAGTTTAATTGTCGGTTAATCGGTTCGGAGAAATGTTCAAATTCATTAAAAAAGTGTCGTGAACTTTTATTTAGTGTGTGAAATTCATACTGTGCATGTGGAAGAAGCGAGAAGTGTGGATATTGGTATGATGTTCGTGTCTCATCCAGCAATAACAGGCTTTTGATTTTGAAGTTTCTTCGGTTTTGAAGGTAGGAATACGTTGTACAACAACTATTTGCATGATAATTATTGAGATTTGACACAGGTTATTGTCCATGATTAGAATTGAAACACACATTGACTTCTAAATTGAAAATAAGCTAGCTTTGACCACTGTCTAGCCCTCAAAATGGCTGTCGCTGAACAAAGAAAACTTTTCAATTTTCAAGTTCGATCAGAATAAATCTATCCTTAGGCTCCACTCACACTCTTGGAAACTCAGCCACTCGGATAAGAAACTAGTGCTTTCAAATGATGACGCTCAGACGATCATGCAACCGTTCTGTATGAACGCCATCATTTGAAAGCACATGTTTGTTATCCGAGTCGCTGAGTTTCAAAGTGTGAGTAAAGCCTCAGTAGGCTATAATAAGAATCATAATATGTAATTATAATCAATTTATAAATTACTAGTGGACATGTGCTGCATTAGGCCTACCTTATACCTATATTTGTCATTATTGGTGCCGGGTGGGGAGGGACATGTTTATTAATGGTTGACATTGTCAAAGCAGAAAATCAAAATCAAATCATCTCTTATTCTGCCCAAAAAACAATAGAGTATAAATACAAACTCATCACAAAATATGAAGTAAAAATATATATTAATTATAATCAATGTAGATGATAGTTTATTTCTGTCACATGAAAAACCGTAGCCTATATCACAGAAGCACCTATTGTAATAATAGTTTACAACATATTGTTCCAACCCTATTCACAAAAAAAAAACTTATTTCACGTTCTGATTATAATTGAGAAATTTAGAAAGTTACCCGTGCTTCGCTACGGGGTCAGAAATCCTGTTGAGGTTAAGGATATTTGTGTGAAATATCTAATCCCAGCGTGCACGTTGTTAGAGGAAATTTTAAAGGTATCTGAAACTCAAAACCCGCTATTAACATATTAAACCCGCTATTTTGCATGTTAACTTCGACATAGAACCCACAAATTGTAAATGATTAGGCCTATTTGATATAGGCCTTTGTAAATTTAAATGAGGTTACTGATAGAAAATAATTTGGAATACATTTTTGATGGATTGGGGTATATCTATGTTTTTATCATCCTTGATCATACTTTCAACACATGTCATGTTCTTACTCAATACAGAGAGTGTATAGTAACAGTGTGGCCATTTGTGTGAAGCACTCCATAACGGTATAATATGGAGATCTTTTTTTTTCTGCCGCCACCATACCGGTACTTTTTCCAAACATGAACCCATTCACTCATTTGTCAATCTTATTTAAAGAGAAACAACATCAAAAATAACTTTTCCATAATTAAAAATAGTCTCCCTACTCTTGGTATTGCTATAAAAGCTTGAACTGATGAAAAATAATACTATACTGGCAAAGGCGAAATGTAGGTTAGAAGTTTATCACTGACTAGGCGTACACCGGTTAGACAAGACAAGACAAGACGAGATTAGTCACGTTTAGTCACAGTACTTCACATAGTTGCATATGAAGCAACACACACGGATTAGTCATTGCATTAGTGTGTACTGCTTCATAAGCAACTACGTAAATTACTGTGACTAAACGTGACTTATCTCGTCTTGTCTTGTCTTGACTAACCGGTGTACGCCTAGCCTTATCATAAGATATGATGTGCTTTTCATTCCAATGCAAATCTTATGGGAATTGGAAAAAGAATGGTGGATTTGTCCGAGCTAACCAATCAAAAGTTTGACATGCAATGTCCACACTGTTACTGTACACTCTCTGTATTATTCAAATTACTTCACTTACAACTTTCCCATTTCATAATGGTATAAAAAACATCGGTTTGTTATCATTGAACGTTATTCACAGGTGAAAACTTGGCGTCAAGTTCAAAAATTACTATTCCATAAGGATACATTGATAATTTTCAAGTCCTGTAGAATGAACTTCTTAAGGTTCAGGACCTTGATTTATGGCTAAGAATCATCCTTGGGTTGAAATAGTGATGTTATATGCAAAGTTTCGTGACAATCGGATGTATGGTATTCACACGCCGTGGAAAAAAGAAAAACCTTAGCTAATTAATAATATACAAGATATTACACTCACAAAAGACACACACACAAGCTCACCCACCTGTTACATTATTAACTTACTGGTTTCCGTGAACAGGCTATAGTTTCTGACATTTTCACCACCACTGGCTTGCCACTTGCCGCTTTTTAACTAGAAAATCCATTTACATGCGGCTAGTTTACTAGCTAGCTCGCTCAAACGCCGGCTAGTAGCTAGTAAAGTTGACCGGTCTTCAACTTCTTCCCCAGCGTTTTTACAAGCCGGCTAGTAGTATGTTAGTTGGCTAGTATAGGATTAAAAGGAGCTAGTTTACTAGCTACTAGCCAAAAAGCCAGCTAGTAGCTAGTAAACTCGCCCCATGTAATCGAGCCTTAACTAACTGTAACTGGAATAGCCTTGAACTAATAGCTGATTAGACAGCATAACTGCATTATACAGCATTTTAACTGTGTATTGTAAATGTAAAATGTTTTTTTTCTCAATTGTTTTTTCAAATTGTAAATGTTTGCCTTCTCCGTTGTGCAGGAATTCGAGCAAGCTGCCGTGTTTCATGTACTCCTGCACTATGTAGACCGGTTCCTCTTTTGAGCAGACTGCATACAGCTCCACCAGACGGTCGTGACAGAACTTCTTCATGATAGCTGCCTCTTGCAGGAACGCCTATTTTACTGGGTCGACATTGTGCCTTGTCGTAGCGTCTTGACCGCCACTTCCGTATTGTTTCTCAATTTTCCTATTTATTATTTATTTAATATTATCTTGCTATTTATCTATTGCTTGCTAGTTATGTATGATTGATGTTTATTTGAATTTCAATAGTATTGCTTACCATTAATTATATAACTATTTATGCATGATCTTGATGTTGAAGTGTAGTTCAATGTATTCAATGATATTGCTGCTTATCATATTTCTAAATAATTATGCATGATCTTGATTTTTATGTAAATTTCGGTAATATTTCGGCTTACAAATGTATCTAACTATTTATGATTGATTTTTATGTGTTCCAATAATATTTCTTGCCATTTATCTATCTATTATACATGATCTTGATGTTGATTTATGTATTGTTCAAATCCATTATTCTTCTCTACTGATGATATTACACTGACTTTGGAGAACTTTCAAGTACAGTAGAAAATAACTTGACTTACATCATAGTGCCGGTCACTATGTAAGTCAAGTTGGTTTTTACTTGAAAGTTTTTTAAAGTCAGTGTAATATGTTAATAATATCAACAATTATATTTCTTTTTATTCATCCAACTAATCATGCATGATTTTGAAGTTGATTCTAATGCGTTCAAACATACTATTTTCTTTTCATTCATCCAACTAATTATGCACGAATTTGATCTTGATGTCACATTTTTATGGTTGAATATTGATTGTAACATCAATTATTTATCCAAATCTAAACAACTATTATTGTTTAAAGTTGTAAAACTTTCAAACAATTGGTAGGTGATTATTGATAATAATTATTTAAATAATTGGTTAAATGATTGATTACCACTGCAGTTGAAAATTTCTAGATTGTCTAATTTTTTCAGCAAAGTTAACTCAAGAATTTATCATTTCCATACCGAATTAAGACAGCAACAGTTCATAAAATTGTATATTAATAGAAAAATCTTGAATCTACCGGTCTCTTCAACAAATCTTTTTTGGAAGCTTTTTATAAAGATTCCTATCTTTATTTTGATGAGTACAACAACACATAAGAGTATATTTAAGAGTTACAGGACGCCACATATGAAAATGCTCTAGTTAGAAATGTATATGGTAGTGTATTGTAAATGCAAAGTATCCATTGGTATAATTTTTTAAATAATAGGATGTTTCTGATCAATAATAGTTCTCCACTCCTCTTTAAAAATGTTTTTCAAAGTTGATTTTTGAACTCTTGTTGAATAGGAACGGAAAAACTTGAAATTGAATTTCTAGCCATTACAGCTATTTTATTTCCAATAGAATTGGGTGAAGATTAAAAGTATTAATTTGACTGAGATCAGTTATCCATCCAGCCTCCGTTTTCTTTTAATTGATGTTGGCAATGATTCAATTTTTTTTTTTTAATTTATTGGTTGTCATTAACAATTTGGAGATTTTATGTTGAAAACAGCCTAGGGCTCAAGGGGACTTTAGAAAAAATAAGGTAATTTATTATTTCAAAATAATCACAAATTTAATCTATTGGTGTTTTTCTTATCGTATGACTTTTTATCGGTGGGGAGACCCTTATTGATGGTGTGATCAATCTCGTATAAACAACATAAATAGTTATTTTCATGGTCTAACAACATTTTTGAAGTCTTGTCAAATAATAAGCAAACTTGAAATTTATTTTTCTAGCCATTCAAGCTCATTTTATTTTATTTTATTTTATGGAAAAGTCGACTTTGAATATGCTTTATGTTATCAAAAACTCTATATTATGTTTTATATATTATTTTATTAATTTAATATTATTAATTTAACTCTATATATTATTTTTATTTATTAATTAAACCCCAAATGCTGTCACTTCTGGAGTGACTTAACTTCAGTTTGTAAATGAAGCTCTGTATTTTTGGCTGGCACCCTAAATGCTGTCACTTCTGGTGTGACTTATTTCTGTTTGAAAATACAGCCCTGTATCTTTGGCTTGCATCCTAAATGCTGTCACGCCTGGAGTGATTCTCTACTGTATAGGATTTTGTAAATATATTTATAATTTCTGTTTGTAAATGGAGCTGTGTATTTATGGCTAGCATCTTAAATGCTGTCACCCCTGGAGTGATTCTCTACTGTAAAGGATTTTGTACACAATCAAACTTCTCATCAAATTAATAATCACCTTCAACTACATTTTCACTGTTTGGCTGGAACTTGAGAGTTCATTAAATTTTCACCATTAAATTTTTTATGAACAGGCTATGTGCGTTACTGTTCATGAAACTCTTGTCCTAAGAAATAGGAACTGCACACTATTAGATCTTTTATTTTATTGGATTGGTTGAAAAGTTTGATTGAGTACAAACTCCTCATGATGAGGCTTGTATATGTATATATTAAGATTAGCTTTAATTTTAATTTTCCAATGTCCATTGTGAAAAAAGAAAAAAATGAAAAAAAGAAAAAAGGGAAAAAAGAATAAAAAAGAAAAAAAGAAAAGAAAAGGGAACA
This sequence comes from Laodelphax striatellus, assembly GCA_017141395.1. Taxonomy (NCBI): domain Eukaryota; kingdom Metazoa; phylum Arthropoda; class Insecta; order Hemiptera; family Delphacidae; genus Laodelphax; species Laodelphax striatellus. Next base: position 18,186,569 of record CM029532.1, on the reverse strand, counting down.
ATGAAAAAAATAAAACAAAAATAAAAAAGAGAAAAAAAGGGAAAAAAAAGAAAAAACTGAGAAAAAATAATTAAAAAAAAATAGATATTTATAATTACTGTTTGTAAATGGAGCTGTGTATTTATGGCTAGCATCTTAAATGCTGTCACCCCTGGAGTGATTCTCTACTGTAAAGGATTTTGTACACAATCAAACTTCTCATCAAATTAATAATCACCTTCAACTACATTTTCACTGTTTGGCTGGAACTTGAGAGTTCATTAAATTTTCACCATTAAATTTTTTATGAACAGGCTATGTGCGTTACTGTTCATGAAACTCTTGTCCTAAGAAATAGGAACTGCACACTGTTAGATCTTTTATTTTATTGGATTGGTTGAAAAGTTTGATTGAGTACAAACTCCTCATGATGAGGCTTGTACATGTATATATTAAGATTAGCTTTAATTTTATTTTTTCAATGTCCATTGTAAAAAAAGAAAAAAATGAAAAATAGAAAAAAAAGAAAAAAAAGGAAAAAAAGAGAAAATGGAAAAAAGAAAAAAGGGAAAAAAGAATAGAAAGTTAAAAGAAAAGAAAAGGGAACAATGAAAAAAAATAAAATAAAAAAGAGAAAAAAAAACAAAAAGAAAAAAAAAATGAAAAAAAATAATTAAAAAAAATATATTTATAATTTCTGTTTGTAAATTGAGCTGTGTATTTATGGCTAGCATCTTAAATGCTGTCACCCCTGGAGTGATTCTCTACTGTAAAGGATTTTGTACACAATCAAACTTCTCATCAAATTAATAATCACCTTCAACTACATTTTCACTGTTTGGCTGGAACTTGAGAGTTCATTAAATTTTCACCATTAAATTTTTTATGAACAGGCTATGTGCGTTACTGTTCATGAAACTCTTGTCCTAAGAAATAGGAACTGCACACTATTAGATCTTTTATTTTATTGGATTGGTTGAAAAGTTTGATTGAGTACAAACTCCTCATGATGAGGCTTGTATATGTATATATTAAGATTAGCTTTAATTTTAATTTTTCAATGTCCATTGTGAAAAAAGAAAAAAAATGAAAAATAGAAAAAAAGAAAAAATGAAAAAATGAAAAAAAGAAAAAATGGAAAAAAGAAAAAAAAGGGAACAATGAAAAAAATAAGAAAAATAAAAAAGAAAAAAAAAACAAAAAAAACAAAAAGAACAAAAAAGAAAAAAAATGAAAAAAAAATAATTAAAAAAAATATATTTATAATTTCTGTTTGTAAATTGAGCTGTGTATTTATGGCTAGCATCTCAAATGCTGTCACCCCTGGAGTGATTCTCTACTGTAAAGGATTTTGTACACAATCAAACTTCTCATCAAATTAATAATCACCTTCAACTACATTTTCACTGTTTGGCTGGAACTTGAGAGTTCATTAAATTTTCACCATTAAATTTTTTATGAACAGGCTATGTGCGTTACTGTTCATGAAACTCTTGTCCTAAGAAATAGGAACTGCACACTATTAGATCTTTTATTTTATTGGATTGGTTGAAAAGTTTGATTGAGTACAAACTCCTCATGATGAGGCTTGTATATGTATATATTAAGATTAGCATTAATTTTAATTTTTCAATGTCCATTGTGAAAAAAGAAAAAAAATGAAAAATAGAAAAAAGAAAAAAAATGAAAAAAAGAAAAAAGGGAAAAAAGAATAAAAAAGAAAAAAAAAAGAAAAGGGAACAATGAAAAAAATAAAAAAAAATGAAAAAGAGAAAAAAAGGGGAAAAAAAGAAAAAACTGAAGAAAAATAATTTAAAAAAAATATATTTATAATTACTGTTTGTAAATGGAGCTGTGTATTTATGGCTAGCATCTTAAATGCTGTCACCCCTGGAGTGATTCTCTACTGTAAAGGATTTTGTACACAATCAAACTTCTCATCAAATTAATAATCACCTTCAACTACATTTTCACTGTTTGGCTGGAACTTGAGAGTTCATTAAATTTTCACCATTAAATTTTTTATGAACAGGCTATGTGCGTTACTGTTCATGAAACTCTTGTCCTAAGAAATAGGAACTGCACACTATTAGATCTTTTATTTTATTGGATTGGTTGAAAAGTTTGATTGAGTACAAACTCCTCATGATGAGGCTTGTATATGTATATATTAAGATTAGCTTTAATTTTAATTTTTCAATGTCCATTGTGAAAAAAGAAAAAAATGAAAAATAGAAAAAAAATGAAAAAAAGAAAAAAGGGAAAAAAGAACAATGAAAAAAATAAAAAAGAGAAAAAACGAAATAAAAAACAAAAGAAAAAAAAGGAAAACTGAAAAAAAATATTTTTTAAATATATTTATAATTTCTGTTTGTAAATGGAGCTGTGTATTTATGGCTAGCATCTTAAATGCTGTCACCCCTGGAGTGATTCTCTACTGTAAAGGATTTTGTACACAATCAAACTTCTCATCAAATTAATAATCACCTTCAACTACATTTTCACTGTTTGGCTGGAACTTGAGAGTTCATTAAATTTTCACCATTAAATTTTTTATGAACAGGCTATGTGCGTTACTGTTCATGAAACTCTTGTCCTAAGAAATAGGAACTGCACACTATTAGATCTTTTATTTTATTGGATTGGTTGAAAAGTTTGATTGAGTACAAACTCCTCATGATGAGGCTTGTATATGTATATATTAAGATTAGCATTAATTTTAATTTTTCAATGTCCATTGTAAAAAAAGAAAAAAATGAAAAATAGAAAAAAAATGAAAAAAAAAAGAAAAAAGAAAAAAAAAAAAAAAAGAAAATGAAAAAATAAAAAGAAAAAAGAGAAAAAAAAAAAAAAAAAAAAAGAAAAAAGAAAAAAAAAACTGAAAAAATAAATAAATAATTAAAAAAATAAAATATTTATAATTTCTGTTTGTAAATGGAGCTGTGTATTTATGGCTAGCATCCTAAATGCTGTCACCCCTGGAGTGATTCTCTACTGTAAAGGATTTTGTACACAATCAAACTTCTCATCAAATTAATAATCACCTTCAACTACATTTTCACTGTTTGGGTGGAACTTGAGAGTTCATTAAATTTTCACCAGATTTAAATCTATTTTTTGACTTGTGAGATTTTATGCAACAGGCACAGTGTGTTACTGTTTCATAAAACTATTCTTTGGACTTGTGATATTCTATGAACAGGCTATGTGTGTTACTGTTCATGAAACTCTTGACCTGAGAAATAGGAACTGCTCACTATTAGATGTTTTATTCTATTGGATTGAATGAAGAATTTGATTGAGTACAAACTCCACAAGATGAGCCTTGTTTAATTTTTCAATGCCCAGTGTGTCTTTTATTTGTGGGCCAAGATTTGTGGGTATTCTTCTGATGTATAAAATCATAAAGAAAGCCCTGTATCTCCGGCTTGCATCTTAAATGCTGTCACCTCTGGTGTGACTTATTTCTGTTTGTAAATGACGCCCTGTATTCTTGACGTAAATCTTGAATCCTGTCTCACCTGGAATACTGGAATACACTTCTTCTGTAAAAGCATTTGTACCAAATTGAATTTTCCATCAAATAGTCTCATATCATTTGGCTTGATTCAATCACTTGACAATAATATCTATCAAGATTCTAAAAATTTATCTCATTCAATCTTTTTTCTTATAAGGTTTGACAAGATTTCCAAAAAAAGTTTCAAGGGGTATAGTTCCACTAGCTAGTTAAACTAAAAAACTCAAATAATTTCCCCCTCATTATTTGTTCACAGTTTTTATGAAATTAGGCGAGGTGGAACCTACCCGTAAGAGTCTCCCACCAACCCACCATTAAAAGCCATACGATAAAAATGAAATTAATATTGTAGTGTGTATGAGTAATGTATCAGAGTATATTATATATTTAGAGTAATGATAATTTGCATTTACAATACATGCTACATAATTCTAAATAACTTTCTTCTACAGAGTGTTGCGTAACTCTGAGAATACCACCAATGTGTTGTGCTCATCAAAATTGAGAGGAGAGTCCTTGGAAACGTTTCCGGAAATGTTTTGTTACCAAGTTAAAAAAAGTATATTCTTCTAATTATTCACGAGTTTATAAATTGTTGGTGTCTTAATTCTGTATCAAAATATTAAATTTCTATGTAAACTTTGCTGAAAAATGAGATCACTTATAAGTTTGAAAATGCAGTGGTAATTGAGATATTATAAATATATAGAATTCGCGGTTTTGTTTTTTCAATTACAAAAGTTAAAACTTGATTGTTTGATTGGCAAACCGGCATTTTTTATTGAAAGAACTTCTACAGGAGTCAATTTTGAAGGTAGAATGTCTAGTGATTCAATAGTCTAAAACTCATCTAAATCTGTAAAATTAGAATTGAAAGAAGTCAAAACAGATAAAATTTGACAAAATGATGAAATACGGTATGTAGGCCTTCCCGCTTTTTGAGGCTATTGATAATAGCCAGCTTTTAATGATAGAATATTATTTCAGTATAAATAGGTGAAAACTCGACTAATATCAATTAACTCAATATTTCAATCAACTCAAAATGGTCATATCAATTGAACCGAGTAAATCAACCCCATCAATTTAAATTGTTTACTTTGCATGATTTATCATGCCATTTTTTGAATTTATTATGTATTTTGTGCGTTGTGTGTATATTCATTAATGTATTTCAAGTTGCAGAACGTGGAGCTGGGCTGGTGTATATGAGGTACAAAAATAAATTTACTCAATTGAAATTTTCTTTTAACCTTCAAGTGCATGTGACTTGTTCAATTTGCATAATTTATTGTGCCATTTTTTTTAATTTGTTGTGTATTTTATGCGTTGTTTGTATATTTATTAACGTATTTCAAGTTGCAATGAGTAGAACTGGTATACTTGAGGTACAAAAATCAATCTACTCAATCGAAATTTTCTTTCAACATTCAAATGCATGTAACACCCTTCCATTCATGTCCTTTTTATTAATTTCGGCAGTGATATGACCATGATAATATTCCATGTACAAAATATATGGCCTTGAAAACTGGATACTCCCTTGAATTAGTTATTGGAGCATGAGTGGTAACCCGGAAAAAATTCATGTTTTGGTAGAATTCACCTTTTAAATGTCAAGACATTTTTTCTGTTTTGTAACGTTTCTCTGATATTATGAAGCAATGTATTTCAGACTTGTTTCTAAATTCCATCTCACCTGGAATGACATTCTCCTGGAAAATATTTGTGTATTTTAAACAATTGTATTTTCCATCAAATGATCTCATGCTATTGTATTTAATTCCAATGCCTTGCAAGATATTGACCAAATCTCATTCATTTAATTCTGTATATGGTTAGATATGAGAATTTATCAAGGGTTACAATACCACAAGTTAGTTAAACACAAAAACTGAAAAACCTTTTACTCATTGTTTGCAATGGAAATCTAATGACTTATTCTTTCGTAAATGTAAAATCCACTTCTAGGATAAAAGAAAAACACTCCAAACACAGTCTAAAAAGCTTTCTCTCCCCAATTATTGTTGATATTATTGTAGCTGGTTTGCTGCATTTCCTCTGCTTCTTTACTTACTTCTCTTTCTACTGTATTATGTTGATCCTCTCACATGGTGCTACATGTGCAAGGATCTGCAATGTGCATTGAATGTTTATGCTTCTATAAATGTTGTAATTTTGCTGGTGATTTGGATTTATCGCCTCTAATACTCTAATTTCTTCTCTTTCCCTTCTATTTTATTATGTTGCTCCTTTTAATGTAGCTTTTATGCTGATTATTTTGCTTGATTGCCTCAACTATACTCTCCTATTCTATTATATAGCTTTTCGAACATGCTGCCATATGTTAAAGAACATAAAATGACATCACTATTGACAATATAATAAAAAATATATACACATTTTCTCCATCCTCAATGATAATCCATCAAGAAGCAAACTTACTCGTAGATCAAATTAAATTTACTTGGATCAAATTAAATTTTTAAGAAGCATTTTGGGTATCATACTCCCTTTGTAATGGTCTCCGCTTGATGCCTACTCAAATACATAGTTTAGAACAGCCAAAAATCTCTCAGAAAAAAACTTTCTTATAGAAAAGTTGACTTGTAAGTTACACTAGAAATGAACTGTTAAAACGCATTGAACATTGATATACAGTCATGTTCATTATACCATACAAAAATCAACTTATTTGCCCTAAAATAACAAAACAATAATTCAATCCAAGGCGACTCCTTCATTGGATGGAGCATGTTTAGCAATTTGATTGTTTACATATATCGATTTCTATATGTGATTGATTTATAACTTTTTGTATTAGTGCTTGATATTTTTCGTAAACTGAATTCAAATTTTTTCCTATGTTTCATTGCCTGCTATTCTGCGGAGGCGACACTTCACAAGCAATTATGAAACTGGGAATACTGATACAACTATCCGAGTTGCAGCTCTTCATCTGTCATGAGCCACATAAGCCTTCAACTTAGAGGTGAGTCTTGTCTCTATCTTCATTTTTTGGTAAGTTCTTCAGAACACATGATTAAAATTATCAAAAAATTCACTTTTGGAAAAAGCCCTTGATACCTTTAGAGCCCTTGCAAAAAAACATGATTTAGGCCTATGCTATATACCTTTGGAAAAAAACATGAAAACAGGCCCTCTGCAGTTTACTCCTTCCGTCGCTATTTTCAAAGCTAGAAATTTGTGGATTGTCTTCAATTAAAGATAAACATTGCTAGAATTCTTGTTGTACCTTAAATTTCCAATATCACTAATCAATTTTTGCCAATTGAAAGAAAATGAATGAAGTTCGCTCCATATTCATTGACTTATTGAGGAGTAGCTCATAGACCTGATCAGCGCGCTCTAGTGAGAGAGAGTGAACAACCTGGGGGGATTTTAACCATTGTGAGATAGGAACAAAACATGATTTTGAGATAGAATTCAATTAAATCATTATGGTATCATCAATACTTTATTGCTATCTATTATTTTGTGGTTTCAAGGTGTTTTATTGAATGTATTAATTGGATTTTTATCAGAATTTTCGTCATCTTGTTGCTAGACTCCTCTTGAAGGCTATGATGTTTAAAGTTTGAACTTCCCGCTTCGTGCAACAATCAATGTCGCGAGTAAAAAAGACATTATTATTTCAGAGACATCAATAATTATTTCACACAAATAATATTCAATTCAATCACAACATTATATTTACATCTTATATTTTCCATATTTAATCTATTCAAGTTCAATATTATATTTTATATCACTACATATCTCACTCTCTTTTGGAAAGGAATGCTTTTGAAAAGAGAATCAAATTAAAATACTATCTTTGTTTCTTTTCTCTTGAAGAGACAACTGAAGTGTTCTTAAACATCGTAGCTTTGATTTTATAAGTTACTGGAATATTTTGGCCGAATATTTATAAAATACGATGGGTTTGAAAACAGGCATTTTTACATTTGATTCAATGATAACCAAGCTTCAATCCCCCAGGTTGTTCTCTGTCTCTCACTTGAGCGCGCTGATGTTTGTGAGCTACTTCTCAATATTGTCATTTTCAAGTTGAATGATCAAATTTCTAAGGTTGACTTATTCAGCAATTCTACAGATCTTTCTGAACAATTTGGTAACATTTTCATGATAAACGCTATTTAACGGTTGTTAAATAGCGTTTTGATCCCCTTCATCCGCGCATTGCAAAAATCACTTCTTTTGTATAAATTCAGACATATATGATTCCCACATTATATAATATAGAGGTATTTATCCAAAGCTGTACAATTCTAAGAGATGACACGTCTCATGAGGTGTCATGGGATATAGTAGTGTAATCACTGATAAAATGGTTTTTTAATACTACATTTTAAATTACTAAACGTTGAATGCTGGTAGTGTTGTTGATGTTCTATTATGAGTTTGAGAATAACTAGGAATTTATATTAAAACTAAACTGCAAAAAATAAATGTCTCGTCCATGATTGATTACTTATAGTTTCAAAAGTTTTTCTGTAGTAGCGAAAGTGAACAATACTCTTTAATGTAGTAGATATCCATTCGAAACTGTTACCATTATCTTTGATTTATGGGAGAACTGATTTTTGGTTGTCACGGTTTTTTGTTGATTCAATCGGTTGATTTCCTCAAATAAATGATTCAAGGGAAGCGGCTCTTGTACTTGCTTTGCATGTCATTACATTTTTCATATGCTATATGTTTGTGTTTTCAATTGCTATCAATTTCATTATGCTGTTGACTACAGAGACTGTATAATAACAGTGTGGTCATTGGTGTGAATGGGTACATAACATTGTATTGGAATATTTCTTATTCCCGCCAAACTTTCGATTTAAATTTTTTAAATTGCATGAGATTACAGGCAAACATGTAACTCATTTACTAATTTTTCAAACTTATTTCGAGAGAAACAACATCAAAAATAGCTTTCCTGACATTTGAAATTGTCTCTTACTCTTGGTATTGTGTTAAAAGCTTAAAATAATAAAAACTAACACTGGCAAAGTCTAATTGTAGGTAAGAAGTGAAACACTCAACATAACATAATATGATTTCAATGTTAAGGTTCAATTAAATACAAATATTATACAATGCAATTAGTATTACGGGAATTGGCAAAAGTGGAGGATTTGTCCGAGCTAACCAATCAAAATTGTGACATTAAATGGCCACACTGTTATTATACAGTCTCTGTAGTGTTAATATACATGATCAAATTTTCCATCCGATCCAATAAAATGAAAGCTTAATGTCAGCAGGCAAAAGTCAGCTCTTCAAGTCAAGGGCATTTCATTGGTCATGAATGAACGTTTTCACAAAATGTTGCGGTAGATTTATTTTTTAATGCTCTCCGGTTGCAACTGGTTGCATAAATTTGCTCTAATGTAAACAGTGGAAGGCTGCTTTTTGGTCTCATCTCATCTCTTCTTCTACTAGGTACTTCTTGACAAACTAGGACTTCTCAGGTCGCACAAAACTGCGACTATTGAACTGCTTAAAATAGTTTCTAATTCTCCTCCTCCCCTCCTCCTTCTTCACCATCATCTTCTTTTTCTTCTCATTCTTCTTCTTCTCTCTCCTTCTTCTTTTCCTTTATCTTCTTCTTCTTCTTCTTGTCATTCTTCTTAGGCTTCTTCTTCTCTCTCCTTCTTCTTCTTCTCATTCTTCTTATGCTTCTTCTTCTCTCTCCTTCTTCATCTTCTCTCTCCTTCTTCTTCTCATTCTTCTTATGCTTCTTCTTTTTCTTTTTCCTGATCTCTCTCTTTCCTTCCTCTTTCTTCTTCTTCATCCTATCCTCCCACTTTCTCTTCTCTCATTCAATTCAATTCTTCCCTTCTCTCTCACGCTTCCTCAATCTTTCTCTTTTTCTCTATTTGCACAAATGCCCTTAATGGTGCAATGAACAATGAAAAATAATATTTTTGTTTCAAAACAACTGATCATCAAATCATAAGTTGAAATTTGAAAATTTTCATAAATACCTATGTTGAAGTGATTGAAAAGATTATAGCAGGATCCAATTAACTTGTCAGAAATCAGCTGTTCCAGTAATAATTAAACAGTGATTTCGACACAATAATCAAAAGGCTTGAAAGTCTTAAAGACCTTTAAAGTCTTTAAAATACCTTTTTAAAGAAGACCTTTCAAAGAATAACTTTTTAAAAGACCTTTTCAATACTCTGCGAGATTCAGCATTTGTAGGTTGAGTATTGTGATCATATGCTCGTCGATCATATGTTTTATGTCAAGTTAAATGGATCCTGCTATGAATTTTTCCAGTGGTTGAATTTTTTTTTACATAGTCATCAGATAAATATTTTAACATGTGGTTAAAATTTTATCATATGGGAAAGTATAGTGAATCCAAATCAACTTGTCAGAAGTCAGCTGTTTCAAAGAGCAATATCACAATACTTAACCTACAAATGCTGAATCTCAGATTATTGAAAAGGTCTTTTAAAGTTATTGTTTGAAGGTCTTCTTTTAAAAGGTTTTAAAGACTTTGAAGGTCTTTAAGACTTTCAAGCCTTTTGATTATTGTGTCGAAATCACTGTTTAATTATTACTGGATCAGCTGACTTATGACAAGTTAATTGGCTCCTGCTATATAGCAGAATCCAATTCAACTTGTCAGAAATCAGCTGTTGTTACCGCCAATATCATCGGCCAATGCCTCATATTGCGGTAAGCGTCGGCTGTTGTAATTTGAATCAACCGCCTTGTGAACAGTGCCAACTTCGTATAGTGGCAGTGAATAATTGAATTTATTATGCATTGTCCGGCAATGAATTTGTGATTACACGGGCTGTGTACGCATCCTGTTCCTGTGGCGTCTCGGCTTCTCTTGTGTGTTCCCGCTTAATGAAGGCACGCTCTCCGATTTATTACGCTTAAATACTTTCAACCCGTGAAATTCTATTAATGTTTTGGACCGCGTTGTTCGCTAAGTATACTAACAAGCTTAACAGTGATTCGCCTTATGAATTAGCGACTGATCACCGCTAATTCAGTACGGTATAGTTACCTCGCGACTGACGCCTAACACCTTTCATCAGCTCTACGCGTCCCCATGCTATAATACGTCTCCTGAAGTCACCACAAACCCTGTGTTATTTTCAACACCCAGTCTGCGAGCTCCACATCTCCCAGGTACCTGGGAACCGCCGCCGTCCGCATGAGTTGCTGTAAACCGCTGTTCCTGACCGCCTGCATGCTGTGATGCCCGCTTAGCCCGCCAGGTGACCACTTCAGGAATTTTACTGTGAGTACCGCTAATTTTCTATGTCTTGCCCTAAGACAGAAAACCAAGGGCTGGTCCTCCATTTTTAATATACAAAACGATTTAGAGCACTTCTACCACTATTGCAAATTCCCGCCTCTCTACCACAGAAGCTACTACGCTACGCGTTAGCACGCCTTGTGAGAGGCTCTAACACGATTTCTGGACCTCAGCGGGCCGGATATTTATTGAACCAAACGCCTATGTTGAAAAAGTCCACCAGTGAACGAAGTGCTAAAACAGACTTGAACAAAATTGACTCTTGTGAACTTTAGTGAAATAGACTCACGCTCACCGCTAGAGTTAACCTATAACCTAAAAACCCGCAAGTGTGTAGACTACCCGCTTATATGTGCCAATTTCGACAAAAGTGATAACCTCTTTTGTTTCCTTTTCCCCGCATTTCTCTCATTTCGAATCAGTGTAGTGTTACTGACAATTCGTTATCATTCGACCATAGACTTCGACTATAGATTATCGTTTGCGCGCAACTATCGACTGCACCGCAGTTAGTCTATCGAATATCGATAAAAATGTTGTTATTCACACGCTCACATAACCTAAAACATCTTCTTCGCTGTATCTCGCACTGATTGAATTTGCTGAAAGTTTTACGAATTTGTACTACTGTGACATTACGCGCTTTCGCGATCATGCCGCCCCTCTTCCTCTTTTAAGCAAACTCAAACGCTTGCATCAGTCGATCTACGCATTAGCTGATAAATATTCTGAGCTCGTACCAATGACCTGCAGCGTAGTTTTATTTCGGTCTGGATAGGAAGTTTGACAAGGTAATCAACGAATATGAGGAAATAGATATGACTTGCTGTCGCAGTCGCAAATGCTTGAATTCGCATGAGCTTCAAATACAATTCCAAGAAATATTTGATAGAATCAAATTGGTAGAAACCATGCAAAACCTGTAAGTACCGCTAATGACTCTCCTATGAATAATTTGTGAAGCCACAGTTACAGATCCAGTCTTTGACGGTAAGTGTTAAGAATGGAATCTCATTCAAAAATATTTTCGATGCCGTTGTGCATACTAGCAAAGAATATTCAAATGAAGCCAAATATCACCTATTAACCTCCTATCTGAGTGGTGATGCTCTTGCTATGGTGCAAAACTTCGCCAATACAGCTGACTGTTACCAGACCGCTTACGATAGTTTGCACAAACGCTATAACAATGCTAGATACCAAGCCTATTGTTTATATAATGAGATCAATGCTTTCTCACCATCAGCTACGCTTGCTGAAACTCTAAAAAAGTTTTCAATTGAACTCAGCTCTGCTAAACGATCATTATTCAACATGAATCTAGACCAGGCTGATTTTCTTGTCCCCTGGTTGGGCAGGCAAAAGTTACCTATGACTGTACGTGGGAAATTTAAAGATACCATTCCAAACGATCAAATCCCTACTGATCGCCTGATGGGCTTTGTTGCCAACCAAGAAAGTCTCTTGCAGTAACCGCCCTTACTAGGAATCAGGAACAAGTAATTAACGCTAGCATTGAATATGTAGCTCCTGTTAAGAAGAACTCAGAACCCAGTACTAGTTCCAATCAACAAATGAAACCGCTATCTATACCAACAAAACGAATTATTTTCCAAGTAGTATTGTTTGTGTGCTTTGTTCCGCCACGCATCAGCTATACAGATGTGACCAGTTCAAACAAGAAAGCATTTCCAAACGAATACAAATTGTAAACAGCATAAAAGATGCTTTGTTTGCTTGGGATCACATTTAAAATCAATTGTAATTCCACCATATGCTGTAAAATATGTCGATCTAACCATCATCACACGCTTCTATGTAACAACAATGCTAATAATCCTCAATCTTTGTTTGTCGCCGAGAAACGGAACGCTCGTTCTGGTCACAGCCGCACTGCTTCTATGACGCCGCCGCCAAGCTGCTACCGCCCGCCATCAACCAGTAATGCTGTTGGTTCCAGTTACAGCATGCCGCCCACGCACTCTCATGGCCGCACACTCTCCAATGACGATGTAAGTAGTTACCAATTTACACCTCCTGTGAGTTCACCGCCTTCTTATGTTATGTCGCCGACCGCATCGTCTGAATACCTCTCACCTGCGACTGCACCACCTGTCGTCAATAGCGCCACTGTACCTATTGGACCGCAATCTGTTTCTAATAGTGGTATCTTACCTCCAGTGTCTTCTGCTGCCACTCCTGGATTTTTTGCAGGCTGTGCCCAGGTAAAGGCTGTTCACGCCTCCGCCTTACTAGGTACCGCCATTGTTGCTGTCGCTAATCAATACAATCAATATCATTTTTTGCGGGCAGTCTTAGATTGTGGATCTATGAGAACTATCATCACTGCTAGGGCCGCAGAGCGACTTGGGCTCAATGTCACTCCCGCGCAAATCTGTCTCAATGGCATCTCTGAAAAGAGCACCGCTGTGAAAGGCACAACGCATTTGACTATATTGTCACGACCTCAGTACAATACCGCTCTTAAAACTGATGCTCTAGTGTTGGAGCAAATTGCAGGAAATCTGCCTGCATTTCCGCTACCTGCTAGCCTCAAAAGTTCGCTGTCGCATTTAGATCTTGCTGACCCCTCCTTTGATCAGCCGGCCGAAATAGATCTATTAATTGGAGCTGACATTTATCCTCACGTTTTGTATCAGCAGCCAATGCCATTATTCCCGGCAACCCCGCCGCCTTTGCTACTATATTCGGCTATGTACTGAGTGGCAAGCTAAATATTGAAGACTCTCCCGCACCACTCAATCACATGCAATTAATTTGCACTCTGTTTGCTCAAGCAGAACCGCTCTCTGAGGTTATGAATAAATTCTGGGAAGCTGAAGAGGTCTGTGCTGATGTAAAATTTTCATCCCCTACTGATGAACTCTGTGAAAGATTGTATGAAACAACCACTTATCGGAAGGATGATGGAAGATATGTAGTAGCCCTCCCGTTCAAACCTGGTGCACCCGCTCTCGCCTCAAACCGCAAACAAGCCTACCGCAGTCATCTAGGGCTATTAAAACGACTAGATAAATCCCCTGGGCTGGAGGAGAAATATGCGAATTTCATGAACGAATATCACGAGCTTGGTCACTTAGAACTCGCCGATTCTACTGTCGACTATGTAATTCCTCACCACGCTATTTTCAAAAACAATGACCCCACTCAGAAAATCAGGGTTGTTTTTAATGCTTCCAGCAAAGATGTAAATGGTAATTCCCTCAATGATGTATTATTACCTGGGCCAAAGCTTCAAGCGAATATAGTTCAAGTACTAACCCGATTCCGCACCTATAAATACGTCGTTCTTTCTGATTGTAAGCAAATGTACCGACAAATATTGTTGAGACCTGAGGACTGTCGCCACCAGCATATATTTTGGAAACCCGCTCCTAATGGACCAATAAAGGAGGCTGAACTGAAAACAGTGACTTACGGCGTTTCTTCTAGCGCTTACTTGGCGCAACGCACCTTGAAACAACTGGTGAAGGATGAAGGAGAAGCCTTCCCTCTTGCTAGTAAAGTATTATCTAGCCAAACTTATGTTGACGATTTACTTGGAGGAAGTAATGATTTCGCTGTAGCTCAAACGCTCATCCATGAATTAATTGAATTGTTGTCACTTGGTTCCTTTGAACTACGAAAATGGAACTCTAATACCCCTGAACTAATTGCAGACTTGCCCGCCGAATTTTTAGAAAATCGAGAATGTTTGTTCGATAATACCGCTACCGCCAAGGTTCTTGGAATTGTATATAGTCCTCTAGCTGACAATTTTCGCTATCTTATTTCCGCCTTTAATGGAACCGTCACTAAAAGAGCTATTCTGTCATTCATTGCTCGAGTATATGATCCACTTGGTTGGCTCACACCGCTCATAATGCTGTTCAAACTATTCATGCGCACTCTATGGTCGCAACAATTGGCTTGGGATACTGAAGTTCCACTTCCACTGCAGACTCACTGGGAATTGCTGACTGCTGAAATCCAGAGTTTGGATAATATTGTAATACCCCGCCTACTCGCATGCAACCGCGCCACTACTCGTCTTCTTGGATTTGCCGATGCGTCTGAAAAGGGTTTCCGCTTGTCTATATCTTCATGAAGAGTTTGACGGTCACTATGTTGATTGCCGTCTCATTGCCGCTAAGAGTCATGTTGCGCCACTAAAAACAATGACTATTCCTCGTTTAGAACTTTCAGGTTGTCTGCTACTCGCTCGCCTACTGTCGGTCATTTTGCCCACTCTGTTGGAGTATGAATTGCAAGAAATCCGCCTTCACACCGACTCCAAGACCGCATTGGATTGGATTAATACGCCAACGTACAAATTGCAAATTTTTGTTGCTAACAGAGTACAACAAATCACTCAGCTAACCCAACCTGAGCTATGGAATCATGTCGCCAGAAAATAACTGCGCTGATGTCGCCTCTCGTGGGCTAACTCCTACTGAAATTGTCTCCTGCCAGGAATGGTGGCATGCTTCTACCGCATTTCAATGTCCTGCTAAAGACTTTCCTGTTTCTAAACACACCTCCGAGGCAGTGCCCGAAATGAAGACTAATCCTCTGTATATACCGCCACCGTAGCAAATGAGCCAATTGAGAATCATTTGTATAGAGCATGTGATCGAATTTCTGAATTTGGAAAACTTTGTCGAATTTTTGCTTATGTACTTCGCTTTGTTGCTCGTATTAAACCGCCGCACTTGACTTATGTAAATAAAGTTGTCAACCAGTTTGTGACCTGTGATCCGCCTGAATCAACCGTTGTTACCGCTGAAATGGAAATTGCTAGAAAATTATGCGTGTCTGTTGTACAGCAAGTAAAATTTCAGAAGGAAATTGAAGAGTTGCATTCTGAAAAGTCCCCAAACACCTAATGATGTTACAGCCTTTACATCGATGAGAATGATTTGATTCGTCTATCGGTCGACTCGAGTATGCGCCCGTTTCCAATGACGTGAAAAATCCGCTGTTACTGCCTAAGAATGAGCATGTTTCCACCCTCATCATTCGTTATCATCATCTCAAATGCTGCCATGCCGGCCCCCGCACCACTCAAGCAAGTATCTGTCAGCAGTACTGGATACTGTCAGCTCGTAATTCAAGTACGCCGCACCATACATGCGTGTATAGTATGCAACCGCTGTCGCCTGAACCTACAGCAACGAATGGCCCCACTGCCCGCCGAACGAGTTACGGTCACTAAACCGTTCAATATCACTGGGTTAGATTTTGCTGGCCCCTTTGCTTGCAAAATTCTACCTTGAAACGCGCTCAGACTACTAAAGGGTATTTATGCATTTTTGTTTGTTTTGCTACTAAAGCTACGCATCTTGAATTTATGTCAGACATGTCAACCAATATTTTTATGGCCGCTTTACAAAGATTTATTGCCAGAAGAGGTACACCCCACACTCTATACTCTGATAACGCTAAAACCTTCTTATCTGCTTCCAGAAAATTGCAGGAAGTATCACAAATGATGAGTTCTTTTCCTGGTGATTTGAATTGCTTTCTAGCAAATCGAGGGATAAACTGAAGTTTATTCCCATATGCCCCGCACCACGGAGGAATCTGGGAGGCCGCCGTCAAGTCCGGCAAAACGCTGCTGCATCGATGTATTGGGGATACTTCTCTCACATTCGAAGAGTATGTCACAATTTTTGCGCGCATTGAGAGCATTTTAAATAGCAGACCGCTAACCGAGTTATCCTCACAACCGAATGAAGCTGCCGCTGTTCTCACCCCTGGCCACTTTCTCGTTGGAGGCCCGCTGACCGCACCACCACAACCCGTGGAGACCAAGGAGATACTGTAACTCGCCGCTGGAGACTATTGAACCAAATGACTCAGTTCTTTTGGAGTCGCTGGTCGAAGGAATATTTAAGCACCTTACTCAACCGCTCCAAGTGGAACAAGACTGAAAAGAACCTACAGCTCAACGATCTGGTGATTGTGAAGTCAATCAACACTTCTCCTCTGAGTTGGCCGCCAGGCAGAGTTGTCGCCCTGCACCGGCAAGGATGGACTTGTAAGAGTAGTAACCATCAAATGTGCGTCTGGAAACATCACCAGAGCCATCAGTAAAGTTCACCGCATAGCTTAATTAGATCACCGCTCACCGCTGTACATAGTTATTGATATACCGCTTATAACCCCATTCAACGCAGTTACCGCATCATTCGCCGCAGACGCCGCCTCGCTCGCTGTTTGCTCTCGCCGCCTTGCTAGCCGCCTGATCTCGCCGCATCGTTAGAAACACCGTGTAACGCTCTTGAGTCTGCTTCCACCGCTATGAACTTCTAGTGTCACCGCCATTGCCGCCGCATCGCCGTGTTTGATCGCCGTCTCCGCTGATGTTATCGTCCGTTGGACTTTGAGAGAAATGCATTCCTTCTCCTATGTTCCTTCCCTACCCTCGGTTTTTACTGTATCGCGCGGGTCAAAAACTGTCCGTTTTTGAGGGGGGGGCATGTTACCGCCAATATCATCGGCCAATGCCTCATATTGCGGTAAGCGTTGGCTGTGTTAATTTGAATCAACCGCCTTGTGAACAGTCCGCCAACTTCGTATAGTGGCAGTGAATAATTGAATTTATTAATGCATTATCCGGCAATGAATTTCTGATTACACGGGCTGTGTACGCATCCTGTTCCTGTTGCGTCTCGGCTTCTCTTGTGTGTTCCCGCTTAATGAAGGCACGCTCTCCGATTTATTACGCTTAAATACTTTCAACCCGTGAAATTCTATTAATGTTTTGGACCGCGTTGTTCGCTAAGTATACTAACAAGCTTAACAGTGATTCGCCTTATGAATTAGCGACTGATCACCGCTAATTCAGTACGGTATAGTTACCTCGCGACTGACGCCCAAACCCCTTTCATCCGCTCTACGCGTCCCCATGCTATAATACGTCTCCTGAAGTCACCACAAACCCTGTGTTATTTTCAACACCCAGTCTGCGAGCTCCACATCTCCCAGGTACCTGGGAACCGCCGCTGTCCGCATGAGTTGCTGTAAACTGCTGTTCCTGACCGCCTGCATGCTGTGATGCCCGCTTAGCCCGCCAGGTGACCACTTCAGGAATTGTACTGTGAGTACCGCCAATCTTCTCTGTCGTGCCCTAAGACAGAAAACCAAGGGCTGGTCCTCCATTTTTAAGATACAAAACGATTTAGGGCCCTTCTACCCCTATTGCAAATTCCCGCCTCTACTTCCAGAAGCTACTACGCTACGCGTTAGCACGCCTTGAGAGGCTCTAACAGGTCTCAAATTGACAATAACCTCTACGCAACAAATGCAGATCTGAATTCGCAGATTATGAAAAGAACATTATTCTTTTCAAAACAAGGTCTTCTTTAAAAGGTCTTGAGAATTTCTTAAATGCCTTTGAGATTGAAAGATTAAATTTTTAGCAGTTTAATTTTTTACATGGTCATCAGATGATATTATAACAAGTGGTTAATTACTATCATATGGGAAAGTATAGCAGGATTATTTTAACTTGTCAGAAACAGCTGATTTAACGTCAGTAAACGAGCGTACATCAATCAGCTGTTTTCTGACAATTTAAAATAATCCTGCTATACAAGTTTCAGTTTTACCAACCAAAAGTCTGTAATATTGTGGCTTGATGCAATTTTCGGAGCTAGTTGGTTTCGAATGAACATGTAATTGGAGACGAAACGGAGATGAACATGGAGACGAAAAGCCGTCGGTCCCGACTGCCTAAAAACAGTCGTCATCTCTCATCATCACCCCTCTCATTACCCACGCACAAGCCTAGAGCTCATGTGGGCATCACCCTCAAAAAAAATTATTAGAGAATGTTAATGCAGTTGGTTTTACTAGTTATTTAGCTAAAATAGATTGTTCTGGTAACACTATTTCACTTGACTTATTAATTTCAATTTGGTTCAGTTTGTCGTCGATCCCACTATGTTGCTGTCCTCGATTTATCGCCCGGTCAAATTTAATAGACGTACGAACAACCAGGCATAAGTCTTTGATTATTTTTCAATGATGAAGCTAAATGCTTTTTTTTAAGTAGCAATAACTCGCAACTTATTTGATCAGGTATCACTACATTTCGTCCTGTTTGAAAACTCTTTGTAGGTTGAGGCTTACCTGCTGGTTACCAATGATAGCCTATCTCATGTGTTATTTGTACTACGCATATTGAAGCATTAATTTGCGATTCCATTGCATACTTTAACCTCTGTCTACCATACCAAATGGTACCTTTGTCAATTTACTGAAATGTAGGTCGAGTATAGTGTCAGAGCTAAGGTCAGTGAACTTGATTGCAAGTGGGCCTAGGCCAACCTGTTGGCTGTCAGTTTTTATTTCATTTTTTATTGTTTTATGTGAGTCTACTTGTAACTATGAATATTAAATGTGTTTTTCTTCTTTAGGAATTGAGGAGAGAGACACACACCACACACACAAACAAAAGGAGGAGGATGGGTTGCACTCGATTTTATGACAAAGATTAGAAGAACTGAAGGAAAATTGATAAAATTTATGATAAAAATATGAAACAAGTGAAAAGTGTACTAAGAGATTGAATGGACTCGAATGTGGTTTCACTCACAATGAACTAGGTTATCATCTTTGAATACTAGCAATTGAGTTTGAAAAGAAACTATGAATTGATTTCTATTGAATTGTGTATGTTCTGTTTTGTATGATTGTATTGTATTGTGTATGTTATGTGTGGTCTATTGTAAAAACGTGGTCTATGAAAATAAATACAAACGTGGTGGGTGTGGGACTTTTCAGGCATCGTTGCAGACTTGGAGAGAGGCCTTCGCAGAACTTCAAAAAGGTAAATTAGCTCTGGGCCGATTTCAACACTGTTCATACAAGATTTTTCCAAATTTTCATCTTGATATTTTTGTTCCTTGAATTCTTCAACTTCTATTAATAATCCTAAAATCAATCAAGCGGCATCTTTTGATGTAACCTGTGAAAATTTCAATTAATTTATTGTAAATTGAAAATTATTTTTTTTTAATTGAATTGACATTCTTTTCTTTCAGTTTTTTACTTTCAGTTGATAAAGAGAGAGCCTCCAGTTCCAAAAAAGGAATGTCAATCACTTTTTTATAGTTTTTTTATTTTTAATTCATACATAATATCTTCGAGTTCATATATCAGTATATTCCAGTCACCATTACCGTCTCACTAACTTAATTGTTAATGTCTTGTTGAACTGTTTAACAGTTGAATCGGTCCTGCTGGGCGACTCAAATTTGAAAACCTTATTACCGTACGAAATAATTGATATTGCATGACTAGACCATTGGCCGATTCTATTCTCTAGTAGTTATTCCCTTATATATATCGCCTTATACAGAGTTGGTGAAAATGATGGAAACAGCTTAATATTCCTTATACAAAGGTAATTTGACGGTAGGTGACATTGGGGTACTTAAAATTGAAAATACTACTTTACTGTGCTGACTTCAAAAATCTGGTCCGTCATATTGAATCTAACTTCATTTTTTTAAATGGTAAGGTAATGTTATACATGATTTCGATACAGAATTTCAAGAGAAAATGAATGGCGAAAACCGCTCATCGATATCTCAAAACGGTTTTTGAGCTTTTTGTTGCGGATAGCCATTGCACCGAACACAACGTAGGGAACTGTTCCCTGGCGCCGTCCCAAGGTCAAGCGGGTCAGCCAACTGCAGGTGGACAAATCTTAGACAGTTGCTGAATCTAACCCCGGTCGTACACCGGAGCAATAGGCAACTAGCAACATAATATATGGATCATATGATTGTCTATACTGTATACAAACCAATAGTTCAATGCACACCGAAACAGCTGCTTTAGGTGTGCATTGGACTATTATTTTGTTTCTATAGAGTAGATGATCATATGATCCAAATATTGCTTATTGCTCCGGTGTACGAGCTGCCTAACACCACAAACTAGAATAGTGTATTTATCACTTTTTACAGATTCTATGACACATTAAAACTAGGGAGTTCTTTTTCAAACACTTGTCAGAGAAGAGAGAACAGCTGATTTAACATCAGTAAACGAGAGTAGATCAATCAGCTGTTTTCTGACAATTTTAAAATAATCCTGCAATAGTTTTCAATATACAACTTCCAATTGGAAGGGCTACAGTTCCGTATTGAGAAGTAGCTCCCAAACATCAGCGCGCTCAAGTGAGAGACAGAGGAACAACCTGGGGGAATTGAAGATAGGTTACCATTGAATCAAATGTAAAAATGCCTGTTTTCAAACCCATCGAATTTGATAAATATTCGGCCAAAATGTTCCAGTAACTTATAATATCAAAGCCAGGATGTTGAAGAACACTTCAGATGTATCTTTAAGAGAAAAGAAACAAAGATAATTTTAATTTGATCCTCTTTCTAAAAGCTTTCCTTTCCAAAAGCGAGTGAGATACTTACTGATATAATATAAAAAATAAATAGATGAAATATGGAAAATATAATGTTGTAATTGAATTAAATATTATTTGTGTGGAATAATTATTTATGTCTCCGAATAATAGAGTTTATCATACATATGATACCAATGGTCACACATAGCAGGAAGTTCAATCTTCAAAATCCTTACCTAGCAAGCTAGCAACAAGATGACGAAAATTCTGATAAAAGTACTTTAATCCAATTAATACATTCAGTAAAACACCTTGAAACCACTAAATTATAGATAGCAATAAATTATTGATGATACCTTAATGATTTAATTGAATTCTATCTCAAAATCGTGTTTTGTTCCTATCTCACAATGGTAAAAGTCCGCCAGGTTGTTCACTCTCTCTCACCTAGAGCGCGCTGATCAGGTCTAATAGCTACTACTCTCAGGAAGAGTAGCTGCCAAACATCAGCGCTCAAGTGAGAGACAGAGGAACAACTTGGCGGGATTGAAGATAGGTTAACATTGAATCAAATGTAAAAATGTCTGTTTTCAAACCATTGTATATGATAAATATTCAGCCAAAATATTCCAGTAACTTATAAAATCAAAGCTAGGATGTTCAAGAACACTTCAGTTGCCTTTTTAAGAGAGAAGAAACAAAGATAATTTATTTTAATTTGATCCTCTTTCCAAAAGCATTCCTTTCCAAAAAAGAGTAAGATAAAATATACTGATATAAAATATAATATTGAACGTGAATAGATGAAGTATGGAAAATATAAGATGTAAATATAATGTTGTAATTGAATAAAATATTATTTGTGTGAAATAATTTATGTCTCTGGAATAATAATGTTTATAATACATATGATACCAATGGTGACACATAGCAGGAAGTTCAAACTTCAAAAACCCAACCTAGCAAGAAGAGTCTAGCAACAAGATGACGAAAATTCTGATAAAAGTACTTTAATCCAATTAATACATTCATCAAAACACCTTGAAACCACTAAATAATTATAGATAGCAATAACTTATTGATGATACATTAATGATTTAATTGAATTCTATCCCAAAATCGTGTTTTGTCCCTATCTCACAATGGTTAATATCCCGACAAGTTGTTCACTCTCTCTCACCTAGAGCGCGCTGATCAGGTCTAGCAGCTACTCCTCTATTCTAGTTCGGCGAGCGTGTACTGTTCCTACTGTAGATTGTAGATGCGGCATGAAGGATGAGGAGTTAACCTATTATTTAAAAAAAATGTGTTCAATTGCATCAAATTAATTCACCACTAGGAATTCAGGACTTGATTGGTAATTTAATTAGTTTTTGAAATATTTCTTATTATAAATGGTTGGTTTTTCACCGTAGTCTAGCAGTGTTCATTACCTGCCCATGTTACCAAACATTTGCTTTTGTATTGTTAATATTATTGTTCTTGATGATTAGGTGCCTACTTTTTTATATTATTCTGTATCTAACAACTTGAAGTGTAGAACTGTAGATTAACAAATTTATGCTATTGAAAAAGCAGTATAACATCTTGAATGTTTGCCCTGCAATAGCTATCCTACTAATAAAGTGGGTTTCTTTTTCTTTATAATACCTATATTGTATCAAATAGGTACCTCTAACCTCACTGCCGCTTAGTAAGTTGGCTGACAGAGACATAGGAATAAATTGTGTTCAATTGACCATAAACCAAACGACCACAGCAGTACTTGGGCTGCGTGCACATGAATTGATGAATGCCCTACAAAAATATCATTAAAAACTACTAACTCATCAATCACATTACTAGGTACAGTATTATAAATGAATTGTTAGGCTATAAGAAACCCCCAAACCAGGAACTTTTTAATTTCACTCTGCCTACTAAAGGGGTCCCACTCATTTTGAGAGCATGCTACCATTTATTTCAAAATTTATGTTATTACCGCACCAATTAAGTTGAAATAATATCCCTAGTGCAGTAGAAAGTAGCATAACTAGAATTTTATTTGTTAATTTTTGTGTTTTAATTTTGTGTGTAACTTGGTTTGCATGTTATTCATTTTTGTAGGTAAACATGAGTGGTGTGAAATTTTGATTTTATGGTAAACTCCTTTTTAATCAACACAATGGATTTTGGTGATGTGTATTCTGGTCGCTATGTAAGTCTTAGTTGCTTGGGTGTAGGAGCTCAAGGAATAGTCTGGTGAGTAAATTGATACTTTTTTCAAACAAAAACTTTATACAGTAGTCATAATGGGTTTACCCACTTTGATATTAGCAAACTAAATTCTATTTTAAGTTTAGTTTAGCGTTGTTAAACTGTGTTGCGTTTCACACACCCTAATAATATTAGTTATGCTGTAGGCCATTCTCTGTATTCCCGTGTCGAAGTACTGTTATAACTGCAATTGGGTATGTCAATTAATTTATACATAAACCGTTATTAGTCTCACTTCTTCATTTATTTATTTTAGTTGTAGTTGAACTTGTTAGTGAAATTTAGAGTCGTTCAGTGGCGGATCTATTGGAAAAACGCCCGAAATTTTTTATGAACATATTATTAATAAATTAGTTTTTAAGCTCTTAATATACATTCCACCAACTGTATCATTAACCATAGATTCTACATGACATTTCCAACAAAATTAAAATTTTCTATCGACCTTCGTTTTCGAGATATCGATTTTTCGATATTTTTCAAATATGCCTACTACTGTCGTTGAATATCAAATAACTCAAGAACCACTCATCGGATTTCAATTTTGAGGTCATTTTGAAAAGATGAAAATTTCAGATAAGATTAATAATGGTTTTCGTCAGTTGATGTTTTGAAATTTTTTGAGGCTCAAACTTGAAAAATGATATTCATCGAATTCAAAGCCAATTTCAAACAGCATTTTCTCAATATTTACAGGGTAACAATATAGTTTCAATAATGCAAAACATCTCCATTTTATAAGCTTCGAATGAGCCTACATTTGTTAGAAAATGTTGATGTAAAGCTTTGATAACTGTAAATAGTTCAGGAGTACCCGAAACAACTAATATTCAAACCATTAAAACTGAATGAGGGCGAACATAGTTTAATAATTTTATTATTATATTTTCAATTTTAATATTTCACACATTTATACGGATACAGAAGATAATGCAAATTGTTAGAATAGTGAAATTATGATAACCTTGAAATATTAAGGTCTTGATGAATAGTATAGCTATGAATGATCCTGCTGTTAAATTTCTTCATTTTGCGGCTGTCAAAATTTGGCATTAAATATTTCCTAACAAATTTAGGCTCATTTGAAAGCTTATGAAATGGAGATGTTTGCATTATTGTAACTATATTGTTACCTAGGTAAATATTGAGAAAATGCTGTTTGAAAATTGGCTTTGAATTCGACTAATATCATTTTTCAAGTTTGAGCCCTCATAAAACGTTTCGAAACATCAACTGACGAAAACCATTACATTAATTCATCTAAATTTTCTGCTCTTTTCAAAAATGACCACAAAATTTGTTATCTGATGAGTGGTTCTTGAGTTATTCAGTATTTAACGATTGAAAGTAGGTAATATTTGAAAAATATCGAAAATCGATATATCTCGAAACAGGTCGATAGAAAATTTTACTGGACATTTTTGTTGGAAATGTCATGTAGAATCTATGGTTAACGGTTGATACAACCTTGGTGGGACACCCTGTATATTCATTAGCAGGAATGACCGAATTCCACCAATACTTCTACGTCTTTAATTGTATGTGATATAGTCCAGTGAAATTGTCATCAAAAGTAGGGTTTACTTCGCATGAAATGGGGTAGCCCGGTTCTTTTCTATGTTGTATAATCGTGGAACATTGAATCCAATTATTCGATCCCGGCAACCTTCCAAATCGCCGCCAAAAACCTCTATGAAATGACTCAATTTTTTTACATTTAGATAATTTTAACCCTGAAGCATAACTTTTCCATAACAGCACCTAATATCATTTTAAAATTGAATTAAATAAACCCCAATTTCATACCAGGATTACTGGTAAAGGCGGCCCAACAGTTTGCGAGATATAGCTCTTCAAAGTTCATCAATGTTGATAATACATCATAAGCTATTTCTTGCTAAGTCTCGCGGAAATCATGTGAAATAGCAAAAGATCAAGTGAAATTGCGAGAAATCGCTTGAGATGCATTAATAGATAAAATGGTTCTCGGTTCAAGAAATGTTAAATTTTTTGTTCTAAAATTGTTATAAAGTACGATTTCTTGTACATTATTATTTTAAAGTGTTTAGGCCTATATGTCTGATTGAAATTTCAACGTGGCATTAGATTAGGCAATACAATCCTATTTTATACGATATTAAGTGCAGTTTAAGTTTAAATCCATATTGTTTCTTGTAAAACTGAATCATAATTGCCCATTTCCATATTTATTCGTTGAAAAGACTATATTGGATATAAAATTCCTCTGTTGACTTGAACTTATTCAAGTATAATGCATTATAAACTGAATATCAGTAATTTATTTTAATTTTAGAATATTATATTTCTTTTGAATTAACCATCTATAAATACTTTTTCAGTACGGCATTGGACAATGTTACTCAGCAGCATGTGGCTATTAAAAAGCTATCAAGGCCCTTTCAGAATGTTATTCATGCAAAGAGAGCATATAGGGAGCTTAAGTTGATGAAACTTGTCAACCATCCGAATGTAAGTGTTTACATCTATTCAGTTAAGGTTTAAAATACAAGCTAGAATGTTCTATGGTCAATTGGGAAGAAGTGTTTCAAACAGCAGAAATAGAACTTGCAGAAATCATTAGTTGGCTACGAAATAATTTATTGTCATTTAATTCGGAAAAAACTAAATTTTCTAAAATTTTCTTTAACCGATAGCACTAAACCAAATAGGTCATCAATGAAACTTCATTATTGTAATAGAATTAGAAACAATTATTGTAATTGCCCGATAATAGAACGCTCTGATAGCATCAAGTATTTAGGAATAATAGTAGATGATTTATTCAAATGGAATAAGCACATATCATATACAACTACAAAAATTAGGAAGCTTATATATAAATTTTATCAATTAAGACGTATTATTAGCAAAGAAATGTTGAAAACTGTATATTTTACATTAGTCGAATCTCTTATTAGATATGGTCTGTTAGTTTGGGGAGTAACAAATTATAGTTATATAGATTCAGTTTTTAAAATACAAAAACGCATCTTAAAAATAATGGGAAACAGGGAAATCCGCTTCCCGACCATAGAACTATTCATAGAAAATAGGTTACTTAGTGTTAGGCAATCATATATTCTGTTGTTAGTAAGTTATATAAAGAAAAATGAAAATAGAAACCACGTTATAGATCATAGACAAAACACTAGAAAATTAGAGAACTTAATTACCAAGATGTACCCAGAATGAATAAAGAATTTGGACAAAGATCAATAGGATATTTAGGGCCTACAATTTTCAATAGAATTCCAATAGAAATAGAACAGGAAGAAAATATTAATCAATTTAAAAGAAAAATTAAGCATTGGTTATGTAGTATTGGAGTAGATCGCAGTGAGGAAGTCATAATGAATAGAATGTAGATGTAAATCTATCTCTTCTATATCTATCTTCTTCTTCTATATTAATAAAAGAGAGTTGATGTCTGTACGCTCGCTTATAACTCGAGAACGGCTGAACCGATTTAGATGATTTTGGATTCGTTTGAATTTTTAAAGCACTGGTTAACATAATATGTATTAAAATATAAGAAAATCTCTTTATAATTAATAAATAATTAGTAAATTAATGACCTAACCTATCAAACATGACATCATTTTGATCCAGTCCAAACAATAATGCTCCTATGAAAACGATGTGTAGTTGAAGATGCTACAATATAGGTCTTTAACACGACCGCGGTGGTCTCATTGGTTAGAGACTCCTTCCACGCAGAATTCTCGGGTTCGATTCTGAGAAGAGTGAAATGTTTTTACAACTTTCAGCATATTGATTATTATCCACTAGCTTTATAAAAATTAGTATATTGCAGATTTCTTTTAATTTTCCATCAATAAAGCGAGTGGATATAGATATTTTATTTCGTGACATTTTTCGTTGGGGGGGTGATATGAAGGGAGACATTTGGGGGGAAGAGGTGGGTGACATGAAAGGGGTTATTTGAGGGTGACATGATAAGGGTTATCTGAGGATGACATGAAGGGGATATTTAAAAATTGATACGAAGTTCAAGCCGGGACAGCTAGTATATATATATATATATATATATATATATATATATATATATATATATATATATATATATATATCTTATATTAATAAAAGAGAGTTGGTGTCTGTATCGCCTGCTTATAACTCGAGAACGAGCCTGAACTGATTTAGATGATTTTGGATTCGTTTGAATTTTTAAAGCACTGGTTAACATAATATGTATTAAAATATAAGAAAATCCTTTATAATTAATAAATAATTATTACATTAATGACCTAACCTATCAAACATTTACAGGACCAAGTTTTGAATTTGCCGGCTACCGAACAACGGAAAGATAGTCGTGACAAGATCAGAAAATAAGCAATGTCATCTCAAGTCCCAAGCCCAGTGGATAGCGTTCCCTATCCACGAATTGATATCCATCGACCAAGAGGTTGGGTGTTCAATTCCCTGCCCGAACCATTTCTTTTTTTGTACTAGTTTCTGCTCTAATTATTTTTACGCTAGAATCATCAATGTTAAGAATGGGTTATCGTTCGTACAATACAGTCATGTTCCATCATTTCAAATATTAAAATTGAAGAACGGGAATATAAAATAAAATAAAAATAAAATAAAAACAAAATTATATTAAAATAAAAAATAAAAAAAAATAAAATAAAAATAAAAAATAAAATAAAATAAAAATAAAAACAAAATTAAAAATAAAATAAAAACAAAATAAAAATAAAAATAAAATAAAATAAAATAAAATAAAAATGAAAATAAAATTAAAAATAAAAAATAAAATAAAAAATAAAATAAAAATATAAAATAAAATAAAATTAAAAATAAAAATAAAAATAAAATAAAATTAAATAAAAATAAAATAAAAATAAAATAAAATAAAATAAAATAAAAATAAAATAAAGTTATTTTGTAAAGAATAAAGACATTTTTAAGGTGGCATGAATTTTTACATTTGGGGAAGAGGCAGACAAGTTCGCCAGGACAGCTTGTTTAATATAAATGTGAATGTAAAATTTCAGGTTCTTGGAACATAGATTTACATAGACTTTATTATGGTATAGTAGTTTTCATTATTAAGTATGTTCTAGGTAGTAAATTGTTTTTTTGTAGTAGGTATCACTGTAGTAGGTGATGGTTATATGAGATGGTTTCACTGCTTTAGTTCTAATAAATGATTTTTGATTATATTATTGTACATCATGATAACCCCGACACATAGTATTATACTGGGGGTATTATTTATTTAAAAAATTTTTTGCAAAGTAGTAAGTTATTATTGAGAATATTATTTGTTATGTCTTTGATTTTATGAATAAACTCCTCTGGATGTGTTGCCCATCATCCAGAGAAATTATTATTAATTATCAAGTCAAGAGTGTTGATGAAATAAGAATCTATCTAATTGTTGGATTTACTCTTGGTCTATTTTATTGGAACGGAATAGAATCTTCAAAGGAGTGAGTCGTCATTCGCTGTGAGCATCTACGGTGTTGCGCTCTGGCGGATGATCATATAAATCTTTCCAGGTAGATTAACATGGGAAGGGATAGGCTTATGTACGTAAAATTAGTTTATAATTGAAATATAATTTCTTCTTGTCGTCATATTTTCCTACTTACCGATTGTGGAATTATATTTAGAAATGATAAAATGAACATATCGCATGTTCTTAAACATTATTATAATCTTCAATTCAAGTTTTAAAATCAACTTTGAAGGTTATGTTTCAAGCTGGATGAGCAGACGTAGTTCATGATTGTGAAGGATGAAAGGCAAAACAGGGCGGGATTGTATGCAGCGACAGCAGTCTGAAGTTGCGACGCCCAGCCCTCTTCACTTTGCCAGCTCACCAAATATACTTCCAAACAAAAACTTGAAACCATATTAATATTTTTTTAGAATTTTACTCGAAAACTCTCAATTATGAAAACAGAGTACTGAGAATTTTGATTTATTTTCAGATTATCAGATTGCTGAATGCGTTCACGCCGCAAAAGACTCTAGAAGACTTCCAAAGATGTCTACCTCGTTATGGAGCTGATGGATGCAGATCTGTGTCAGTGATAAAATGGAACTAGACCAAGAACGCATGTCGTACCTTCTCTATCAGATGCTTTGTGGAATCAAACACTTACATTCAAGCCGGCATCATACATAGGGTGAGGAATCATCACTGTAGATATGTTATTGAATCATCAGTTCTCTTTCAATTTATAAATGAAGACATTTTCGAGGGGCTTTTTGAATTTTCTGATTGCCAGGTTTTTTTTTGAGAGGTACGGACTTGTTCCCTCCTGTTTTTGGTGTAGTGAAACTAGACCAAGAACGCATGTCGTATCATTTCTTTAACATGCGTCATGGAACATTTTTACATTTAGCTTGCATCATGCTTATTCATATGCCAGCATTCATCCCTCCCACCACTAACCATATTGGAAACTCAGATTTCACAAAGAGTTGACCCTGTCCCATCACTAACCTTATCAAAACCTTATAGTACTGAAACCTCATTAAAAAACCGTGTATCTATGTAGATTAAAAATGTACATTTTGAATTATTATTAACTAGAAGCCACCCGTGCTTCGCAACGGAGCTCCGCAATACAAAGCTACATTATAATTTCTTCTCTTCCTGGTGTATCAAAGATATTATTCATTTTTTCTGGATTAGGCCTTTTAAATATTGTATAGCCTAATGCTATGCTAAAACTGAACATATAAGGTAGGCAAAAATAGTGGATTAAATTTATTGAGAAATTCATCACATCCAATAAAGTAGCCTAATGAATTGGACCAATTCAGAAATTAACAGGAAAATATTAGGAAGGAAATGAAGAGAAGTATTTATTGTGGCATAAGCTCCAAGTTATTCTTTATAGGTAAACACAACTGTATACTTATTGTTAGTAGTATTCTCGCTACTTTACTGTAAGCTACACATTCATCATTTGTCAAGTGTTACCTGTAAGCTCAATATTCCCGTTAGCAGTCAGCATTTTATTTTAAGAAGGCCGGTATTAATCTCATTACTTTTGCAAATGCCATCACATACAAAAAATCTTCTTGAACTGCGAAATTATGAGACAACTGAGATCCCCGTGAATAATCCTCCTCATTACAATTTTTATTAATGTACCACAATTTGCAGTACATCTATTCCATCAGATAATTCCATAACAATTTTGTAATTTTTATTGCTATCATAGAACGCTAAACTTAAAAATCCAATAATAGTTTGATTAGGTTCTATTTCAATGTGTAATTTCAACATTGTAATATCATAGCGATTTGTAAAAAGTATTAGAAAAATTTGTTTTACTTGCATGAGTTGAAATTATCTGCAAAATACGAACTATATATAAGTCGAAAATTGAATAAATTAATATTGTTTTATATTCGAAAAATTGATATTGGTTTAATAATAAATAACTGAAAAAATTAAAGAATTAATTTTATTTCTATGAAAAAGCAAAAAATAATTGATTTTTGATGAAAGTTTATTGTCAAAAAATTTTGAGGAACTGAGATTCAAACCCGAGGAACTGGAGCCCTTCGGTCTGGAGACACGGAAGACAAACCAACTGCTCCACCGCAGCTGTCAATTTGATCGGTTTATTAGCGTAATCAAAGTTCTAACTCGAACTCGAATCATGATGGTAGCTGTTAAGAGTATTTTAACCTTCCGGAATGAAGTGGTATTTGAGCTTCAATTCTGAAATATCTAAAGGAAAATTGAAATTTGGGTGAGGTGCATAACATTGATATTTTTGAAGCTGTATGCAAAATTTCAAGGTCTAGATCATTCTTATTTTTTCGGAACGCAATCCACAAAATTAGCTTTGCACCTTGCTAATAAACACACACACACACACACACACGAACACACGCAACCGTGTCTTCTTTTATTTATTTAGAAGAAGATGAAATACATCCTGTATTGAAGGCTTTCCATCTATAAATAGGATTTATTACCGATTAGTCATTAATAATAGGTTATGAAATTTGTGTTTTTCATCTGTATCCATATATCAAGAAAGAATGACATCAGTCATCAATATAAGGACCACCTGCCTCAATATAGGTCTCCAGCTTCTGTAGAAAATTAGTCGAAACTCGTGTCAACATGTCTTGATCAATCAATTTCACCTCTTCTGTAATTGCGTTCTGAATGCCTCAACTCACCTTAACAACCTGTTTCGTCTTGGTGGCGACAAAAGATCCATTGTGTAGTTATAATATTCATAAAATAGGCTCACCATTTCGAATAAGCGTATCATTTTCAAAAACACGATGCTGCGTCGTCCATTGCTCCATTGCAAATGGAATAGTACGCCGCACTCAATTCAATGACCTACGGCCTACCGTAGGCAAGCACTAGTCACTTCAAAAACATCCGTTTCCCGTACGTTAGTCTGTATTATATTCCTATTTTTTTACCTGATATTTTTATATATGGCTAATAATTATCAAATAAGTACTGGTAAAGATGCAAATCTTCGAGCAAATCCTGAACTTGAAATAGTCTTTTTTTGTAATAAATTATTTTTTTGTTGTTGAAGGATTTGAAGCCAAGCAACATTGCAGTCAGCACAAGTTGTTGTCTCAAGATTCTCGATTTCGGTCTAGCTAGAACAGCTGGAACATCTACGATGACGCCCTACGTCGTTACAAGATATTACCGCGCTCCTGAGGTAATTATTTGCTTCAAATTAGAACACTGTTAGGGGAACAGTATATTTATTTCAATGTTTCAAAGTTATTTTAATTTCTGATAATTTTATTGTAATTGAGTTTTAATGGAACTTCTCCTGACAAGAATAGCTTGCACTTACAACTTTCCCGGTAAATTTGATTATTTTTTGTTTCAAAAAGTTCACTGTAAGCATAACTAACATATCTTTTATTTCTGACAGAAAGTGGCAAAATGAAGTGAGGTTTGTGAATGAGCACAAGAATTTAATCTTCTTATTTCTAATTAATTTTAGGAATCCTGTTGGGTGAATTGCTTTTTTATAACGATATAAATGCATCGTTATTATTTAATTTATTGTAATTTTGATTCATCTCAATTTGCAGAAGAAATTGAGAGTAGTAAATTTAGAGGAAATTGGGAAGAAATTGGCAGAGGAAATTGAGAGTAGAAATTGAAAGTAGTAAATAAATTTTGATTTAATTCGTTGTATTAAAGCAAATTTAAATTGAATTCGACGTTACTTGTTGAGTTGAAAAGTAATTACAATAGTCATTATTCTGTCAGGTTAAGTAAATACATCAAATTTTGAAAGAAACGGCCACTCCGTCTTGTGATTTATCCTGACCGTAAAAAATAACGTCATCTCTCATCACCCTTTCATTACCCAGTTGAATAACTCATGTGGGCATCACCTTAAAAAAAAAAATATAATAGTGATTATTTTCTGTCAGGCATTATAGAGTGAATCATCACATTTATTGAATGAGAACCTTCTCATTTTATCCTTGATCTTGTATATTAAAATAACTTATATTATCCTATTATAATTTCCTCGATAACATTTAATTTATTAGTTGAATTCTAAAATTGTTTTTATTCTTGAAATTGAGTATAAAAATAATTAATTATTACATCTGGTCAGTAGGATGCTATTATGGCTGACGAGATGATCATTGGTGAGGTATTGTTTCCTGGAACTGATCACATTGACCAATGGAATAAAATTATTGGTTAGTGACAAGAATTCAGTTATGCTGGTGCGTACCGGCATGGCTTGCATGAACGCTCCATACAATCTCTAACTGGGCTCGGGCCATACTAACATCCTTATCTATTAATGCCAGCCTAAGGGGAAGGAAGCTATGTCATTTATGGCACAAATTAAACATTTTATTTATATTGATATGAAATATAGGATTGAACAATTCAACATTAAATCTGGCTACTAGCCCTATTCTTTACTTTAATTCTGAAGTACGCTTTTCTAACAACATGAATGATTATATCAGATTGCTATATTATAAAGAATACTACAATCATTATTCTTGATAACGTTTTTATTTGTATTATTACAATCATTATCTCTTTACAGTTGAACATTATTGAATTTATCAATTTTGAAGCTATGAAAGAGACTTTCTAAAATCATGGTGCTGGAAAGTATAATTAAAATATAATCATCTTTCTTTTGAAGTATAATATCAAATGATCACACTTCTTTATAACCCATCAGAAATATTTTGTTGAGTGAATTCTTCCTTCTACTTTCTTCCGATACTTTTGTATGAGGAATTTGATTTCAAACCGTATTTTGAATCGACATAATCTGTCGAGTATTAATCGATGCATATTTTCCTGCAATGCAATGAACATAAACTTAACTAAACACAATTAGCACACCTCTTGGCCATTACGTCACTGGGTGATCTATCGGTTGGCACGTTTCATGCACAAATTCATTTCTTTTTTCTAGCCTCTGGTGCAATCATTCATAAGTTCCTGTATTTGTTCTTCTTCCATCTACTGTCATTATTACTTTGGTTCATTACAAAATCAGTCAAGATATCCAATGTTAAGGGGTTCATGAAGGACTATTCCCACATATCGGTTTCCGTCTCGTCTTATTTCAGCTTGTTCTGCGAATGCGTCAATAACGATGGACAAATTGCTGGGCGAATAGACGCATGCGCTGAACGAGCTGAACTGAGACGAGAAGGAGACTGAACTGATACGTGGAAGGAAAGTCCTTACTACAACGCCAACACCAGGGCTATCTAGATAACCGTGACGTCACACAAAGCGATCTACTCATGTAACGTCACGGATGTTATGTATAGATATCCCTGGTGTTGGCGTGTAGGTTGACAGTCAAGTTGGTCGTCTATGGACCCTATTATTTTCAATCAATTTTAAAATCCTGTTGTGATTTCTATCATTCAGCTGTTTGTAATTGCATAATAAATTTGCAGTTTTCAAGATTGTTTTAATGATTTTACTATTGCTTTTTGAAGAGCAATTGGGAACACCATCTCAGGACTTCATGATGAGACTGCAACCATTCACTCGCAATTTCGTTGAAAATCGACCCGAGTATCCTGGCGTTTCATTTGAGCGACTCTTCCCAGACGAGAAGTTTCCATCCGACAATAATACAGAAGATGGTCGTCAAAAAAGTTCGTACAATTCCACGCAATAATTTATACCTGTGAATACTACTGTATTGAGTAAATTTTACATTATTCTGTATAAATCTCTGACACAGTGTCTGGTGAGATGTTTATGAGATTATCTATTGAGAATGGCATCAACTGAAGATGGCACAATGATGCTGAAACACGTTTGTGAATTTGTTAAATAAATGAGTGATATTTGTAAATATTATTTATATTAGTGACTCCATTTGTATTAATTCTTGGACTTAATTTTGGAATTCAATTCTTGGAAATTTTTCAATTCAATTCACTTTGGACTATTCATTTCACTAGGTTTTTGTAGCAGATGTTTTGTAATACTGACTTCATTTCCCTTTTCAACATTATATTGCTTGGTTTAAAATAAATACAAAAATTGAATTAATTTCTAAAGAAAATGATAATGTTTCTTCCCACCTAAAAAAATGTATAAGCCAAAATGTATAAAAGTGACAGTACTGATGGATAATTTCCAGAAACAGATTTCTTATCGCCTCCAGTTTAGATTAACAAGAAATACTTCTTTATCAGTGATTCTGATTCAACGAGTCTAGCACAAGAGTAGCTCTATGCAGCTATTGTAGGGTTTGAACTTTACAATATTTTCGAAATCTCAATCTGTGAATTATTGGCATACTTGATATTGTTATCGAAACTGTTTTTTGTTGTATTCAACCAAGAAAAAACTGGAATATGTTTTTGAACACAGTATTATTGTAATAGACTTTGAATTTTATTTTGAACCAGCTTATTGTGTGCGCTGGTTTCATCACCATTCAACTTCAATCAGCTAAACACCCTTATCAAACATTTCATAAACTGCACCTCCCATAACTCTTTTTTTCAAATTTTCCCCAATCATTATAAACATACAATATAAGTAATATCTTTGATATAAATATATTAACTCATAAAGCTCGATCTTGTATTGTCTCGCATAACAAAATCTTTCAAAGAAAGTGCCACAATATGGTACGCATTTTCCAAAATAAATGTTCAAAAGATCCATTGCTTGATTACCTCATTACATCGTTCGATTTTGTTTCAGTTTTACAAGCCAGGGATCTTCTTTCCAAAATGTTGGTAATTGATCCGGAAAGAAGAATATCCGTCGATGAAGCATTAAAGCATCCGTACTTTGGTACCTGGTATGATGAAAAAGAAGTAAATGCTGTGAGTATTGCACTAAGAGAACGCTTTTAAGATAGAGATTCTAATCTAGTGGAAATTGTCTCATAAATTGACGTTTCATGACGCTTTCGTCTATTCCAGTATTCTATTCCGTATTTATCAATATGGAATTTTGTGTGTATAGCGCGAAGAAGAATTGCGTTAAGAAAACTCCCGGTTACTGCTGGAAACACGGAAGGGTTCATGAGTTGGAGGAGCAGAAATCTGATGCGATTATGACATTACTATGCACTATTCTCTGTTGCTTACTAATAAAATATTTTGTATTATCAGCTTTTACATGTCAACGGTTACTGCTGACGTCACACCTAGCTGCTTTTCGGCTCGAATATGCGCGTGGCCCTACCGTGTTCCTACTAACCGTGGAAAACTATATACAATGAGTGTCTTCTTGTAGAAAACCTTGGATATCATAATAATATGTCCAAAATTCAAAATTATTGTAATTCACTTCAATTATTGTAATTGACAAGAATCCAATAAGCAAAAATCTTCAAATGTGCTTCATCACAAGTCACAATTATGTTCATCTTTTTTTCTGGAACAACTATTTTGCCTTCTCTTCCATATTAACAAAAAGTGATTACGTACATTTAAAAATAAGAGCAAAGTTGTTCCACAAATTAATTATGATAATGAATGTTGTGAATATTGTTTTGATTTCAGCCAGCTCCGGGGATGTATGATCATTCAGTTGATGAGTGCGAGAACACCCTGGAGAAGTGGAAGGAACTTATTTACAAAGAAGTCATGGAGTATGATGCAATCAATGGGACGAAATCGTTGGATTTGAATTCAAATCGCACCTGAATTCAACATTATTTTTAATTATAGGACGACATCTGTATTAGTTCATTACTATTATTGTGAACTGATGAATAATACGCTTACAGTATAATTTATTCAGTATTTCCTACCTGCTAGGAATCGAACATTTCCCTTGTAGAATCGTATCGTATTATTTCTATTTATAATTTTTTATTGCTTATATTTATTGTTATGAGACCAATACATCAATTCTTGTTATTTTTATGGTAATATTACAGTTTATTATGAATTAGAAACGACTTATGTCTCATTACTTTCATTTATCTCACTCTCATGGCCCATACATGGCTTTCAATTTTACTATGTTAATTTATTTGGCACTCTCACACCTGTATATGGCATTCAAATTTACCATGCTTTTAATTTATTTGAAATTTTATCTAAATGTGTGCAATGTTTCGCTTGCGACAGTATGCATGTCACTTCAATTTGCATGCATGAGAAAGGTCTTCTCTACTCGAACGTTACCGCATTGGAGTGAAAAAAGTCTTCATAGCATGCATATTCAAACTTTCACGACAAAATCTGTTTATACAAGCATGTTTGATTTCTACTGACGCAAGCGAATCATTTCATGTATTAACGCATTTTTATAATAATTTGCTAAATATAATCCTCGACAAGAACTAGTTGGTTCAGCCTAGACCTACCGTACTGGTTCGGTGGTTGTGGTGTACCGTACATATAATATATAGGACATCTGGTACCATAGAATTATTACTTAAAAAACTGGGCCTCCTCCTACACAAACTCCAAGAATGATGTTGTAATATTGGGTAACTTCAACATATTGCAACCAGATGATCGTATAGTGTTGAAGAACTTCAAAATACACAATCTGAATTTGGGTGCAGGATCCACCACATTCCAGTAACAAGGAAAACCCCAACTTCTTCTTCAGACGGCTGCTATACAACTATGAGACATAAATATTCAAGCACTCTGCACACCACTTTCAGACCACCACCTGTTGCTGTGCCGTATAAGAAACAAGAACAAAGGGTACCAGGCTGCATATCAGTATTCCAGAAATTTATCAAAAGTAAAACTGTGTGAATTAAAGGAACTTTTGAAAGCTACAAATTGGGAGTCGGTGTTAACACCAAAGTCTATAGAAAGAAAGTATAATAACTTCCTACATACAAGTATTATGCGCTCCAGCCTTGACCAAGTATGTATTAATAATGCCCAGGGGTCCAGAGAAACTGAAATCTACAAAAAATCCCATATCAGACTGTGATATACAAATGACGATGAAGTCCTCCCTTCAAAGCATTTACCGTATAACAGTTACATATTATTAGAATTTCAAGTCACTGACACATTCCTACCCACACTTCCTAAACGCTGAAACAGTACTTCACTACTAGATCATACTACACTGTGGCGGAGTTTATTGCGGAGCATACTTTTCAACACCGGAGAACATAATTAAGGTAATCCATAATTATATTCACCTTCCGACTGTCATGACGATTCCCCGATTCATCGACCGTGGCGAAGACATCAGAAGTAACAAGTAGGGAGAAGTGAGGATTCAAATACGTACGATATATAGGATGTTTGTATATTCTCCAAATGTTTTTGCTGGATAATGAGCCACCCCCTTTCCTTCTTATAATGATGCCATATTTTTCGGGAATCAAAAATTACTTCAACCCACCGTTGAATATTATTAATACAGAATATTCTTCATTTATTCAACAGAAAAAGAATTGTCACCTGTCCCTACTCCCTCGACCTAATTGAAAACGCTGGTGTTTAAACTAAAATTTGTGTACCAAAGAAAAATCCCAAAAATTTTATAAGCTTTCAGTAAGAAAATGATTTGATATAGCCTAAATAAGAAACCTGTCTCCCTTTGCAATATACATTTATACATACAATATAATAATTATGTAGCCAACCCAAACAAAATGAAAATTCTGTTCTGGAAGCCATTGACATTGAAGAAAAAATTTGGAAGAAATTTTGGGGGAGGGCGAGGGCGCTCAATCTCACCCACTTAAAATCACGAATTAGAAATATGCTAAACTTTCAGAAATCATACTCTCAGTGTTTGAGCTAACAAGTTTTTATGAATTTTCTAAATTATTGAGCGCCCTCGCCCTCCCCCAAAATTTCTTCCAAATTTTTTCTTCAATGTCAATGGCTTCCAGAACAGAATTTTCATTTTTGTTTGGGTTGGCTACACATAATTATTATATTGTATGTATAAATGTATATTGCAAAGGGAGACGGGTTTCTTATTTAGGCTATATCAAAACATTTTCTTACTGAAAGCTTATAAAATTTTTTGATTTTTTTTTTTTTGTACACAATTTTTAGTTTCCACACCAGCGTTTGTAATAGGGTCGGGGACGGTGACGATTTCTTTTTGGAGAATTTTTGGAGAGGATATCAGTTTTTTTTTTAATCACCTTCTTGTTATGGAGGTAAAACACTGCAAACACAATGGATGGGGAGAGAGTTGATTTTTTTTTAAGTGAAATGCTATGTTATTTGATAAAATATATTTTATCCTCACTATTTGGGTGCTACAAAATTATTCTAGCTATAAGTGAGCCAGTTATGGTTAATACTGAATGAATGAACATCACAGTCACATTGTGACTGTTTCTGTTGCATCACACCTTATCATTTACTATCCAGACTTTAACGACTTATCATTGTAGCAACATTAATATTCATGTATAAGCAGTTATCCACAAAGTTTGTTAAATAAGATTGAGATTTTGAATTTAGATTGAAATTTTAACCCATTACAATAGGTCACATGACCACTTTTGATGAAAAAATATTTTGTAATCAAAATGAAATCCTTGTAAAAATTTGCCTAACACCATTATTATTACATTCCAGGAACAAAATTCTCAAATTTTCCCCATTAATGATAATGTTTCAAAAATATTTTCATTGGAATATTCGATTTTCTCTGTGAATTTTAACCTCTTAATAGATCATATGACCACTTATGAAATAAAATTATGTGTACTTACTGCAACACCACTCAAGTGCAGAAAGCATCTATTTCGTTGATCTACAAATGAAATGAACTGAAGTGAAGATAGCACAGTGTACCTATTGTCAAACACTGTCTCTGGCGGAGTATGTAAAAAATAGTATGATTATTTGGTTTCACTTGATTTTGTATGATATAATGTGAGACAGTTCAACATTACCTATTACTTTATCAATCACAAATACAATAAAGAACTTAAAACCTTCATACCCTCTCACTTGTATCTCTTTCTCACTATTTCTTACACGGCCTAGCGCCTGGCCCAGATACATGTGAACATAACCTAATCTGTTATTTTTAAATGCTGGTTACGCTGCTTATTGAAAATGTCGAATGTTGCCAAGCTTTCAATTTTAACCACTAGGATCGCAAATTCCAAATTCCAAATATTGCAACTTTAATTATTATTTGGACAGAGCTACAGAGCTTAATCGGAATGATTTGAAATTTTAAATGTGGCTAGGTAATATACTAAATATGTTTAATATACTTTGAAATATGTTGTATGTCCCATATGAAAAAGTGTTACTTCACGTGTCAAAATACACCAAATGTAAAAAACAAGTGAAAAATTATGATAATTCGATGAACTTTGAAAGAGCTGTATTTTGCAAACGGTTGGAGCTCTACAATAACAAATTCTAGTCTCAAATTTTGGAGGTAATTGGAATAAGCCTTCCAAAATTAGGTTGGAATGTTCTTTACATGGAAAAATGATTCTTCAGACGTCCATAATTGAGAAGAAATGTAGAAAAAGTGGAAAAAGAATTTCAACAATTTGATAAATTTTGAAGGGCCTACATCTCGCAAACTATTGGGTCTACAATAATCTATTTGGTCTCGAATTGTAGATTCTTAGAATTATCTTTCAAAACTTTTGCTGAAAGTCACATTCAAGAAAAGTGATGCTTCACGGTCAAAATTGACCAAATGTAAAAACAAGTGAAAATTA